>JAQNDB010000304.1:0-99117 GCA_029204045.2 Tillandsia leiboldiana
GTCATAACGAATCAGCCATTCCAGAAAAACGAAGTTTCGGTATCCGGATCATGTGACTACGATCCGATCGTTCATACAGTTTACCAAAACATCAGCGTTCGGGATCCGGATTGTGAAGCAAGATCGATCGTTCAGGTAGATGTGTAAACTCAACGTTTTCGGATCCGGATCAAGAGACGACTATCCGGATTGCGACGATGTTATGGACCAACCACCTTCGGGATCCGTATCGAACAACCTATCCTGATCCTGAACAAGTCCCAAGTCCAGTTTTTTATTTTTTATGCAATGAAAGATTCTTCCAAGTGTTTCTACACTACAAGAAATATTCGGATCACACAAATTCTTTGTTACATACCCTATCCTTTGAATTCTTCTTTCTTGACATTGAGTTAAATGAACCAACTTAGTCTTCACCTTCAATCTTCAAGACTTGAGACTTTCACGAAACTACCCAACTCAAATTCCGTAACACGAGGGCCCCCCGATCCCTGCCTCCTCTGCGACCCCGGCCCCGAGGCTGGAACGGTGGCGGTCTCGGGGGCCTCGGCCTGCTAGACTGCCCCAATCTCAGAATGGCGCCAGGGCGGCTTCTCCCCGAACTAGCCCCAAGGCCGCCAACCCCTGCTCAGACATAACCAATGAATCCTCTGTCAGCCCACTGTGCGTTATCAATCGCCGCATCAAGTCTGGGCTCTAAAAGAGTGAACATGAGGGTAAATATCCTTGTGCAGACCTCTCTCAAACACTCAACCCTCTGGGCCTCATCGGCAACGTGAGGCACGCTTCCCAAAAGCCGCTGAACTCAAGAACATACGCCGCGAGGGGCCGATCCCCTGCTGCAAGCCGCCGCAAATCCCCCTCTAGCTTCTGCTTTGCGCTGTCGGGAAAGTAGCCCCGAGCAGCAAGCACGAAACTCAGCCCAAGACAGCAAAGGTACCCCGCGGTCCCACAGGCCGAACACGACTCCACCAGTCTCGGCGTCTTTTCTCCAGAATGAGTGGCTAGATGCTTGATGCTTGTTTTCCTTGATGAACAGTTTCGAAAATAACTTCTCCATCGCTGTAATCCAGTTTTTTCCGCCTCCCAAGGCTCCGAGCTCTGGCTGCAAAAAGCGAGGGCGAAACTTGGACATGTACAGGATAGCCGATCCGTAGCTCCTTCTGCTCTGCCTCTGACAACGGGGCGATCGGAGACGAGTCGACGAAGTCCGCCATGGAGGTGCAGCTGTGATGTCCTCTGCTCGAGTAACCTCATCATCCGCTCCATACTTTCCTCCTGCGCGTTGCCGCCTCCTCCTGGCGTCGCAACGCCTCAGACATCTGGGCCACCCTGGGCCCGCAGCTCCTGGACCGCCCTGCGCGGCCTCCTGTTGCTCGGGCTCGTCATCAGCCGCAGAAAGTGCCCTCGTCGTCGAGCGACGTCTCGATGCATCTAGGGCAACGCAATAAGGAAACAAGTGTCAAGAAAGAACCCTCACGACCCAATCAAGCGACATCTAACATGTTACCCTTCCTAAAGTCTTATTCTGTCTGCAGCCCAACATAACCACTTTTTAGCGGTTTAACACGTAATAATCACTCGCCCCAACCCTCTTGGGGAGTGCAACTCAATCATGACTCCGCTACAATCTCGTCTCTCACGACATTCATCCTACCGTCCAACCAAAGCCTAGGGTCTCTAAGGTCCCCATGACCTATTCCCCTAGGCTCTGATACCACCTAATCTGTCACGCCCCGGGAGGGGTCCGAACCACGCCCCGTCCTCGCCCACAGATCCGCCGTCGTACGGAAACTCCGTACAGACGAAGCGTCCAACGGCAAAGGGATCTCTCGCTACACAGTATCAGAGCGGAAAAGGAGCGATGCAGAAGAGATAAAACAGAAACTGAAATCACTAAGTAAAGAGTCCAATACATGAGTCCACTATCTCATAAAACATAAGTACAGTGCCACTGTCTAATACAAAAGAGAACCAAAAGGTACAGTTCACTCTTCTCTGACTCGACCGACTCGGGTAGGAACTAGTCGGCGACGCCCTTACCTCGGTCAGAGGACTCCGCACGAGCCCAGCTGGATAAGACGCCTCAGGAACACCTGCACACACGCACGGGTGTGAGATCAACTGCAAGGCAGATCTCAGTGGGTACCGCTGCCAGAACTCACGGTGGCCCACCAAGTCCGCTGGAGGCAAAAACAGATAGATAGATAGATAGATAGATAGATAGATATGCAAGCTGGAAATGAATCTACCACTATATGCCTCAATACTATGCTCGAAGGAAAAGCCATCTAAGAACATATGTCACTACCACCCGCTCATGTCCCCAAATCTCAACAACTGCCCATAGGGCCAGTCAGCCTGCGCCTGTCGACTAGGAGCGCACCTGCCCACCACCACACATCCGCTTGAGGACGGGATTTACGTGGGCGTCCTGTCCGACTGTCTCAATCTCTCTCAAGCAGCCGCCTGTGTCACGCCCCGGGGTCGAATCTGCGACCCGGCTCGCCAACAGACCCGCCGTCTGTGCGGAAACTGCCGCACAGACGAAGCGTCTAACCTGCAAGAAGGGATCTAGCCATACAATATCAGAGCAAAGGAGAAGCAACACTAAAAGAAAGTGAACTGCATACAAGTTACTAAGTACAATCCAGTACACCTCCGCTACTTCCCAAAAAGGGGGGTACACCACCACTAACATATACAAAAGTGGGAACCAAAAAATACCCGAGTAGCTCTACCTGACTCAACAGACCCAAACGGCACTAGACGGCCAAGCCCTTGCCGCGGTCGGAAGACTCCGCGCGAACGACCCAGAAGCGGCCGCCTCAGAAGCACCTGCCACACCAGCGGGTGTGAGATCAACTGAAAAGTCAGATCTCAGTGGGTACCGGTATCCAATCCACGGTAACCCACCAAGTCCCCTGGAAGTAAAACAGATAGATAGATAGATAGATAGATAGATAGATATACAGAAGGGAAGCTGTAAATAAATCTATCACTAATGCGGTAATGCAATGCAATATGAAATGACATCTAAAATCATCCACGATGACCACCCGCTCATGCCATTTCTCCCGCAGCCACCTGGTAACTCGGCCAGGGCGAACTCACGCCTGGTATCTCGGCCAGGAAACCCTCCTGGTAGCTCGGCCAGGGCAACCTACCTCCTGGTAACTCAGCCAGGGAATAAAGCTTCCCGGTAACTCGGCCGGGAGAGACACCCTCCTGGTAACTCAGCCAGGGGCGTCGCATACTACTGAGTGTCCCAGAACGCACTCCTAAGAGCATAGCTCGTGTATTGGTCGGAAACCATAACCATCGACTCACACAGCTGCTGTAACATTACCTGACATTCCAAGACGCATCACTCTTGCATTTGCAATCAAATGGACATTCCGTAGCACTCTCGGAGGAAACCAACCCACCTGCGAAGAGGTCGCAAAATCGTGCGCCAAATAGAAGTCCCGGTGCGATCCTACAGCTCGAAGTAGTACAACGCGCACCGCCGACCTCGCTATCGGGCCAACACTAAGTCACACTGCAAATCGGAGAAAACCGGGGTCAGAAGGAAAACCCAAGATAACGACCCGCCCTCAAGCGGCGGAAAACCCAACCGGCGACGACGAACGCCGGCGTGTGGCGCGGAAAGCCCATCGCACCCTCACCGCGGCGCGCGCCGGGCCGCAGCCCGTGCGGCAACAGCACTGCCCGCGTCCGCACGGCACGAAGGCCGCCCGCGCGTCCTGGCAAGCCCGCCGCGGCAACCAGGCCGTCCGCGCGGCC
Source organism: Tillandsia leiboldiana (assembly GCA_029204045.2). Classification (NCBI taxonomy): domain Eukaryota; kingdom Viridiplantae; phylum Streptophyta; class Magnoliopsida; order Poales; family Bromeliaceae; genus Tillandsia; species Tillandsia leiboldiana. The sequence continues at coordinate 3,787 of JAQNDB010000304.1, forward strand.
TGGCAGGCCCGCGCGCCTTGCGCGCGGCCTGCAGGCCCGCCGCGGCAACCAGGCCGCCCGCGCGCCTGGCAGGCCCGCGCGCCCTTGCGCGGCGGCCTGCAGGGCCCGCCGCGGCACCCAGGGCCGCCCGCGCGGCCTGGCAGCCCGCGCGCCTTGCGCGCGGCCTGCAGGGCCCGCCGCGGCACCCAGGGCCCGCCCGCGGCCTGCGCACGCACCGCAGTGCCGCGCGCGGCCGCCGCGGGGCCCGCGGCACTGCGCGCGCGGCCCGCGCAGTGCCCGCGGCACTGCGCACCACACCGCAGTCCGCGCGCGGCCCGCGCGGGGCCCCGCGGCACTGCGCGCGGCCCGCGCAGTGCCCGCCACTGCGCAAGCACCCGCAGTGCCGCGCGCGGCCCGCGAGGGCCCGCGGCACTGCGCGCGGCCCGCGCAGTTCCCGCGGCACTGCGCAAGCACCGCAGTGCCGCGCGCGCCCCCGCGAGGGGCCCGCGGCACTGCGCGCGGCCCGCGCAGTGCCCGCGGCACTGCGCAAGCACCGCAGTGCCGCGCGCGGCCCGCGAGGGGCCCGCGGCACTGCGCGCGGCCCGCGCAGTGCCCCGCGCACTGCGCAAGCACCGCAGTGCCGCGCCGCGGCCCGCGAGGGCCCCGCGCACTGCGCGCGGTCCGCGCAGTGCCCCGCGGCACTGCGCAAGCACCGCAGTGCCGCGCGCGGCCCGCGAGGGCCCGCGGCACTGCGCGCGGCCCGCGCAGTGCCCGCGGCACTGCGCAGCACCGCAGTGCCGCGCGCGGCCCGCGAGGGGCCGCGGCACTGCGCGCATCCGCGCAGTGCCCGCGGCACTGCGCAAGCACCGCAGTGCCGCGCGCGGCCCGCGAGGGCCCGCGGCACTGCGCGCGGTCCGCGCAGTGCCCGCGGCACTGCGCACGCACTGCGCCCCCCCCCGGCGGGGCGCCCAGGGCCGCTGCGGCCTGGCGCTCTGCTGCACGACCACAGCGGCAGGGCGCCTGCTGCGCGTGGTGCTCCTGCGCGCCCGCGCAGCGGCGCCTGCTGCGAGCAGCGCCACAACCCGGCCGCCGGCGCCCTGCTGCTCAATGTGGCAGCAGGGCGCGTGCCTGCGCGCGACAGCATGCGCGCACGCGCAGCCTCAGCCCACTCAGATCGCGCCGCCGCAATTGCGCAAACGGCGCGAGTAGCGCCACGCCTCGGCACTCAGCCCACACGACGCTGCGCAGAAGAAAAAGAAAGCAAAAAGAAGGAGAGGAGAGGGGAGAAGCCAAAACCCACTTGCAACAATAACGAAATACCAACCTTGTTATTGTCGGCCCGCAAGCTCGCTCGACTCCACACCGTCGCAGCGAGGGGAAGATACAAGCCCAAGAACCCTCCTCCAACCCTCTTCTTCTTCCTCTTCTTCTCCTTTTTCTCACCCTTTGCTTCAGACCACCAACAGAAAGGCAGGGAAGTGAGTGGAGAGGTGGTTCGAGAGAGGAGTGAGAAGGAGTTAAATAAAGTGGAAAGAAATTAAATCCCACCTACCCACCACTAATTAATTAGCAGCAGCTACCCACACTAATTAGCACTCCCCCCCCTCAGCCAACCACACTCTCTCCACCAACAGCACTAAAGAAAGGAAACAAAACATCTATTAAATTAAGGAAATTAAATAAATAAAATAATAAATAGGTCACGACAACTCACTTTTCGACCCCGGCGCCTCCGCCGCCGTCCGGAACCACCCGAACACCGCTGTAAATCAAAAATACACGCGCTCACGCCTTTTTCCAGTCAAAAGGCTCGCCGGTGGAGTCAGAAAGCTCAATCCAAAAATCGGTACTCTACACTCTCCCCCCCTTACAAACGGTTTTCGACCTCGAAACCCCAAAAGCTCAAAAGTCAGGAGGGGGCCTCAAATAAGTGCGGGTAGGTAGTCTTCAATTCATCCTCGGGCTCCCAAGTAGCCTCTCTCTCATCATGGTGGCTCCACAGTACCTTCACATAAGGTATGACCCGACTTCGCAATTCTCTCGTCTCTCGAGCAAGAATTCGAATCGGGCGCATCACGGAAATGCAGCTCATCGTCCAGCTCCAAAGCAGTGAAGTCCACGATGTGAGAGGGATCATAGACATACCTCCTCAAAAACTGACACATGAAAAACATCATGAGTACAGGCTAGCCGCGGCGGTAGAGCAACACGATAGGCAACAGGTCCAAACACGCTCTAGAACTTCAAAAGGGCCGATAAAACGCGGGCTCAACTTCCCGCGCACCCCAAAGCGCCGAATCCCTCGAGAGGGCGAGACTTTCAAAAACACATGGTCTCCCACTAGAAACACCAAGTCTCGCCTCCTTCTATCGGCGTAGCTCTTTTTGTCGGCTCTGAGCAGTGACCAAGTGGCGCCGAACAACCTTGACTTTCTCCTCAGCCTCCAAGGAGCAAGTCAGGCCCCAAGGTTTTTCTTTCACCCACATCGCTCCAACAAAGAGGTGATCGACATTTCCTACCATACAATGCTTCAAAGGGCGCCATCATGATACTCGCCTGGAAGCTATTGTTGTAGGCAAACTCTGCAAGTCTCAAGTGTCGATCCCAACTGCCACTAAAACTCAGGACACAAGCTCTCAACATGTCCTCCAAAGTCTGAATCGTCCACTCAGACTGTCCGTCGGTCCTGTGGGTGAAAGGCAGTGCTGAACTGAAGCTGTGGTTCCCATAGCCCGTCTGCAAGCTCCTCCAAAAACTGAGAGGTGAATCTGGGATCCCTATCCGATACAATAGAAGCTGGCACTCCATGAAGCCTCACGATCTCGTCAAGGTATAACTGCGCTAATCTCTCCAAGGCCCAACCTGACTGAATCGGCAAAAAGTGAGCAGATTTAGTCAACCTGTCAACGATCACCCAAATGGCATCGGCTCCTCCCTGAGTCCTCGGCAGACCCACAATAAAGTCCATGGTGACACATTCCCATTTCCACTCAGGGATTGGTAGGCTTTGCAACTTGCCAGCAGGAACCTGATGTTCCGCCTTAACCTGTTGGCAAGTTAGACAGCGGGCCACAAACCTACCAACATCCCTCTTCAAGCCCTGCCACCAAAACTGAGTCTTCAAATCCCTATACATCTTAGTTCCCCCAGGATGGAGGGTGTAAGGTGTATAGTGAGCCTCCCTCAGGATCAGCTCTCTAATATCCACGTCCGCCGGTACACAAATGCGGTCCCTGTACCTGAGTACTCCCGCGACGTCCACAGAAAAGTCCCCGCTCTGACCAAGTCGGATCTGGTCTCGAATCCTGAGAAGATAGGGGTCCCCACTCTGCTTCTCTCTAATCCTGTCCAGTAGAGTGGGTTGCAAGACCATAGACATAAGTCTTGCCGAAACCCCCGGGGACACAACCTCTATCTCTAAACTCCTCAGCTGCTCTCTCAGTGGTCTCTGCTGGGTAATAAGCATACTCAAGGTCTGCCCTGCTCGCCTGCTCAAAGCATCCGCGACCACGTTAGCCTTGCCGGGATGATAGAGAATGCTCAAGTCAAAGTCCTTCAATAACTCAAGCCACCGGCGCTGCCTCAGGTTGAGTTCCTTCTGGGTGAACAGGTACTTCAAACTCTGATGATCGGTAAAAATCTCACAGCGCTCGCCATACAAATAGTGCCGCCAGAGCTTCAAGGCAAAAACCACAGCAGCGAGCTCAAGGTCATGGGTAGGGTAATTCCTCTCATAGTCCTTTAACTGGCGAGAAGCATAGGCAATCACCCTCCCATGTTGCATCAACACGCAACCAAGGCCGCTGTGGGAGGCATCACTGTAAACCACATACCCCTCTCCCATAACCGGTAGTGCAAGAACTGGAGCTGAAATCAACCTCTGCTTCAAATCCTCGAAGCTTTGCTGGCATTGCTCTGTCCAAACAAATTTTACCCCTTTCTTGGTCAACTTGGTGAGGGGAGAAGAGAGCTTTCGCAAAGCCCTCAACAAACAGACGGTAGTAGCCCGCAAGGCCCACGAAGCTCCGAATCTCTGTCACCGTCGTAGGTCTAGGCCAATCCCGAACCGAAGCTATCTTTGCCGGGTCCACTACCACTCCTGCGGCTGAAACAATATGGCCAAGAAAAGAAACCTCCCGAAGCCAAAAGGCGCACTTCTTTAACTTCGCATACAGCTTTTTCTCCCTCAAAAGCTGCAGCACTAACCTCAAGTGCTCCTCGTGCTCAAGGTCGCTACGGGAGTAAATCAGGATGTCATCAATGAAAACCACCACGAAACGGTCCAAGTATGGCTGAAAGACTCGGTTCATCAAATCCATGAACGCCGCCGGGGCATTCGTCAAACCAAAAGGTAGCACTGTAAACTCGTAATGCCCATACCGAGATCGGAACGCCGTCTTGGACACATCCTCGGCCCTCACCCTCAGCTGGTGGTAACCGGACTGCAGATCTATCTTCGAGAAAACCGTGGCTCCCTGAAGCTGATCAAATAAATCATCAATCCGAGGAAGTGGATACTTGTTCTTGACGGTCACTTTATTCAATTCCCTGTAGTCCACACAAAGCCTAAGTGACCCGTCCTTTTTCTTCACAAAAAGAATCGGGGCTCCCCAAGGAGAAACACTAGGACGCACAAACCCGCGATCCAAGAGATCCTGAAGCTGAGCCTTTAACTCTCTCAATTATGTTGGTGCCATTCTGTAGGGTGCCTTAGAGATTGGCGTGGTTCCAGGGACCACGTCAATCACGAACTCAATCTCTCGATCCGGCGGCATAGTCGATAGCTCGGGAGGAAACACATCTGGATACTCTCGGACGATAGGAATGTCCTCGAGTCCAGGCATCGCCGAAGGCGCCTCAACAACAGTGGCCAAGAAGGCAACACAACCATGACTCATCAGCTGTCGGGCTCTAGCAGAAGAGATCGTCGCCGCAAACAGCGTACTCTGACAACCTCTGAACACATACTCCTCCTGATCCGGCTCCCTGAGGGTCACAGTCCTCGCCCGACAATCAATAGCAGCGTAATACCGAGTCAACCAATCCATCCCCAAAACTACGTCAAAATCCTGAAGCTGGCGAAGGGCCAAAAGATCTACAGGTAAAACCCAAGGCCCTAACTGCACAGGGCAGGACCAACAACACTCATCAACGTGTAGAACATGATCGGGTACCTGAACCTCAAGAGCACAAGGCAACAGTCCTATCTCTAGCCCATGCATGAATGCAAATGCCCTACTGATGAATGAATGAGATGCTCCAGTATCAAATAAGGCTCTAGTGCGAGTAGAGGAAATAAGGATAATACCTGCCACCACGTGGCCCGCTGCCTCCACATCATCGACCTGGGCGGTGTACACCCTGCCGCTCGGGGGTGGTCGTCTGTCAGACTGCCGTGTCGAAGTGGCCCTGTCCACTAGGCCAGCACCTGTCGAAGATCCGCCCGTCTGATAGGGCGGTGCAGGAAGTGCCGCAACTGCCGAAGCTGCTGATGTCCCAGCTGAAGGACAAGACCACGCTCTGTGTCCTGCCTGCCCACACCGGTAACACCGGCCCTGTCGCTGATCGCACTGCTGAGGGGCGTGGGGTCCGCCACAAATCACACAGCTGTCCGTGCGAATCGGCTGCTGCTTGCTGCCGCCTAGAAGATCGGGAGCCCCCCGATCTCTGTCTCCTCTGAGTCCCGCGGCCCCGAGTCGGTGTCTCCGGCGGTCTCGGGGGCCTCGGCCTGCTCGTCTGCCCAAGGTCCTGCGGTGCGGGGCGCTTCTCTCCGGAACTACTCCCAGGCGCTCCGCCCCTCTCCGCCATGATCACCCTCCCCCGAGAGACCCACCGAGCATGCTCCATGGCTGCATCAAGTGTCGGAGATCGGTGTGCATGAACAAGGTGATAGATATCAGGGTGAAGCCCCCTCTCAAATAAATCCACGCGCTGAGCCTCGTCAGGGGCAATATGCGGCACACTGCTCAAAAGTCTCTGGAACTCTCGAATATAGTCAGGAAGAGGCCGACTACCCTGCTGCAGTCGGCGAAGATCCCCCTCTAACTTGTGCTTTGCGCTATCGGGAAAGTAAGCCCCGAGTAGCAAAGCACGAAAATCCTGCCAAGACATCAACTGAGATCCCGGCGGTCCAACCGGTCGAACCCGACGCCACCAGGTCTCGGCGTCTCCCTCCAGAAAGTGAGTGGCTATAACACCTGATGCTGCTCCTTAACAAACAGGTTCTCGAACAACTTTTCAATCGCAGAAATCCAGTTTTCTACTTCCCGTGGCTCAGTACTCTGCCCGGCAAAACGTGGAGGACGGAACTGGCTGACATAAGCTAGTCGGTCTGTGAGCTCCCTCTGCTCTGCCTCCGTCAGTGGGACAATCTGTGACGAGGTCGACGAAGTCGCAGCTGGTGGTGCCGCCGATGTCCTCTGCTCAAATAACCTCATCATCCGCTCCAAGTTTTCCTCATGGCGTTTGGCAGCCTCCTCCTGGCGCCGCAACGCCTCAGTCAACTGGGCCACTTGGGCCCGCAGCTCAAGAACCTCACCCTGCGCAGCCTCCTCCCGCTCGGGCCTGTCCTCCGACGCGGAGTGCGCCCTCGTCGCTACACGACGTCTAGGAGGCATGTCAGGCAACTGCGACAAGGAAAACAGGGTGTCAGAGAACCAAAACCTCACAACTCAAAGCCAGCGAGAGTCCAAAACATGTTTCCAGCTCTAAAGTGTTGTGTTGTCTGCAGCCAACAGAACTACTTTAGAGAGCTAACATGTAAAGTCACTCGCCCGAAATCCCGGGGGAGTCACAACACAACCAAAACTCTCGCTACCACCCAACTCTCACGGCAGTCACACAACTGCCCCAAAAGCCTAGGGTCCCTAAGTCCCCAAAGACCTAAACACCTAGGCTCTGATACCACCTAAATCTGTCACGCCCCGGGGTCGAATCTGCGACCCGGGCTCGCCAACAGACCCGCCGTCTGTGCGGAAACTGCCGCACAGACGAAGCGTCTAACCTGCAAGAAGGGATCTAGCCATACAAGTATCAGAGCAAAGGAGAAGCAACACTAAAAGAAAGTGAACTGCATACAAGAGTTACTAAGTACAATCCAGGTACAACATCCGCTACTTCCCAAAAAGGGGGGTACACCACCACTAACATATACAAAAGTGGGAACCAAAAAATACCCGAGTAGCTCTACCTGACTCAACAGACCCAAACGGCACTAGACGGCCAAGCCCTTGCCGCGGTCGGAAGACTCCGCACGAACCGACCCAGAAGCGGCCGCCTCAGAAGCACCTGCCACACACAGCGGGTGTGAGATCAACTGAAAAGTCAGATCTCAGTGGGTACCGGTATCCAATCCACGGTAACCCACCAAGTCCCCTGGAAGTAAAACAGATAGATAGATAGATAGATAGATAGATAGATAGATACAGAAAGGGAAGCTGTAAATAAATCTATCACTAAATGCGGTAATGCAATGCAATATGAAATGACATCTAAAAATCATCCACGATGACCACCCGCTCATGCCATTTCTCCCGCAGCCACCTGGTAACTCGGCCAGGGGCGAACTCACGCCTGGTATCTCGGCCAGGAAAACCCTCCTGGTAGCTCGGCCAGGGCAACCTACCTCCTGGTAACTCAGCCAGGGAATAAAGCTTCCCGGTAACTCGGCCGGGAGAGACACCCTCCTGGTAACTCAGCCAGGGGCGTCGCATACTACTGAGTGTCCCAGAACGCACTCCTAAGAGCATAGCTCGTGTATTGGTCGGAACCATAACCATCGACTCACACAGCTGCTGTACGCTTACCTGACATTCCAAGGACGCATCACTCTTGCATTTGCAAGTCAAATGGACATTCCGTAGCACTCTCGGAGGAAACCAACCCACCTGCGAAGAGGTCGCAAAATCGTGCGCCAAATAGAAGTCCCGGTGCGATCCTACAGCTCGAAGTAGTACAACGCGCACCGCCGACCTCGCTATCGGGCCAACACTAAGTCACACTGCAAATCGGAGAAAACCGGGGTCAGAAGGAAAACCCAAGATAACGACCCGCCCTCAAGCGGCGGAAAACCCAACCGGCGACGACGAACGCCGGGCGTGTGGCGCGGAAAGCCCATCGCACCCTCACCGCGGGCGCGCGGCCGGGCCGCAGCCCGTGCGGCAACAGCACTGCCCGCGGCCGCACGGCACGAAGGCCGCCCGCGCGGCCTGGCAAGCCCGCCGCGGCAACCAGGCCGCCCGCGCGGCCTGGCAGGCCCGCGCGCCCCACGCGCGGCCTGCAGGGCCGCCGCGGCAACCAGGGCCGCCCGCGCGGCCTGGCAGGCCCGCGCGCCTTGCGCGCGGCCTGCAGGGCCCGCCGCGGCACCCAGGGCCGCCCGCGCGGCCTGGCAGGCCCGCGCGCCTTGCGCGCGGCCTGCAGGGCCCGCCGCGGCACCCAGGGCCGCCCGCGCGGCCTGGCAGGCCCGCGCAGCCTTGCGCGCGGCCTGCAGGGCCCGCCGCGGCACCCAGGGCCGCCCGCGGCCTGCGCACGCACCGCAGTGCCGCGCGCGGCCCGCGCGGGGCCCGCGGCACTGCGCGCGGCCCGCGCAGTGCCCGCGGCACTGCGCACACACCGCAGTGCCGCGCGCGGCCCGCGCGGGGCCCGCGGCACTGCGCGCGGCCCGCGCAGTGCCCGCGGCACTGCGCAAGCACCGCAGTGCCGCGCGCGGCCCGCGAGGGGCCCGCGGCACTGCGCGCGGCCCGCGCAGTGCCCGCGGCACTGCGCAAGCACCGCAGTGCCGCGCGCGGCCCGCGAGGGGCCCGCGGCACTGCGCGCGGCCCGCGCAGTGCCCGCGGCACTGCGCAAGCACCGCAGTGCCGCGCGCGGCCCGCGAGGGGCCCGCGGCACTGCGCGCGGTCCGCGCAGTGCCCGCGGCACTGCGCACGCACTGCGCCCCCCCCCGGCGGGGCGCCCAGGGGCCGCTGCGGCCTGGCGCTCTGCTGCACGACCACAGCGGCAGGGCGCCTGCTGCGCGTGGTGCTCCTGCGCGCCCGCGCAGCGGCGCCTGCTGCGAGCAGCGCCACAACCCGGCCGCCGGCGCCCTGCTGCTCAATGTGGCAGCAGGGCGCGTGCCTGCGCGCGACAGCATGCGCGCACGCGCAGCCTCAGCCCACTCAGATCGCGCCGCCGCAATTGCGCAAACGGCGCGAGTAGCGCCACGCCTCGGCACTCAGCCCACACGACGCTGCGCAGAAGAAAAAGAAAGCAAAAAGAAGGAGAGGAGAGGGGAGAAGCCAAAACCCACTTGCAACAATAACGAAATACCAACCTTGTTATTGTCGGCCCGCAAGCTCCGCTCGACTCCACACCGTCGCAGCGAGGGGAAGATACAAGCCCAAGAACCCTCCTCCAACCCTCTTCTTCTTCCTCTTCTTCTCCTTTTTCTCACCCTTTGCTTCAGACCACCAACAGAAAGGCAGGGAAGTGAGTGGAGAGGTGGTTCGAGAGAGAGAGTGAGAAGGAGTTAAATAAAAGTGGAAAGAAATTAAATCCCACCTACCCACCACTAATTAATTAGCAGCAGCTACCCACACTAATTAGCACTCCCCCCCCTCAGCCAACCACACTCTCTCCACCAACAGCACTAAAGAAAGGAAACAAAACATCTAATTAAATTAAGGAAATTAAATAAATAAAATAATAAATAGGGTCACGACAACTCACTTTTCGACCCCGGCGCCTCCGCCGCCGTCCGGAACCACCCGAACACCGCTGTAAATCAAAAATACACGCGCTCACGCCTTTTTCCAGTCAAAAGGCTCGCCGGTGGAGTCAGAAAGCTCAATCCAAAAACCGGTACTCTACAGCCTGGTAGCACGGCCAGGGGCAAGTACCCACCTGGTAGCACGGCCAGGGGTATCAATATCTCAACGCGTCCGGAGCGTGACCCGAGGGGTGCGACCCCACCGGGTAAGGATCAAGTCACATCTATCTCAGTAAGCGGCATCTGCAGGCTATAATCCTCGATCAAACAGATCGGAAAACTCGAACGACTCTACTCACAACCAAGTCGGACAACCAACCCTCGACTAAATCTGGTAATGCTACTAACATCCTGAGACTCTGGAGTATAGCTAGAAAATCCAGGAATCCCCCCTTTCTCGGCCCCCGGCACGAGATCCATACACACAAGGGGTCTCCAACGGTTTAAAGCCATAACCCGACATTTACCAGATAAGAGTAATAATGAAAAGGAACACGATACCTTTGTATTTCGAAGCAATGTAGAGCAATCTGTGACTTTTAAATAAAACAACCCACCTGAGCACAAAACGCAATATCGCGCGCTAAGAGAAGGCCCCGAAGCGACCCTGCAGCTCCTCGCGGCAAAATCGTGCACCACGGTCACGAAAAAGGCTAGCGCCAGGTCACCACTGCGGAAACGGTGAAAGCAGGGATCAGAAAAAACCCGCGGCCCAACACCGCGCACAAAACGGCGGTACAAACCAAGCCGCCCACAAAGGAACGCCGGGCGTTGCGCGGAGAGACCATCGCGCACCCGCCACGGCGCACCGCCGAGCCGAAGACAACGGCACAGAGGGGTCCACGGCCGAACAGCCCGAGGAACCCGGCCCCGCGCGGCGGCGGCCGGCCGCGCGGCCGGCAGCGCCGCGCGGCCCAAGGGTTGCCCGCGCGGCGCCCTACAGGGCCGCGCGCCCAGCGCGCGGCCTGCAGGGCCGCGCGGCCCCATGGGCCGCCCGCGCGGTGCCCTGCAGGGCCGCGCGCCCAGCGCGCGGCCTGCAGGGCCGCGGGGCCCCATGGGCCGCCCGCGCGGCCCCCTGCAGGGCCGCGCGCCCAGCGCGCGGCCCGCAGGGCCGCGGGGCCCCATGGGCCGCCCGCGCGGCACCCTGCAGGGCCGCGCGCCCCTTGTGCGGCCTGCAGTGCCGCGCGCACAGGGGCCGCCGGCGCGGCACCCCTGCAGTGCGGCGCGCACCCGCGCGCGGCCTGCAGTGCCGCGCGCACCCTGCGCGCGGCCTGCAGTGCCGCGCGGCACAGGGGCCGCCCGCGCGGCACCCCTGCAGTGCCGCGCGGCACAGGGGCCGCCCGCGCGGCACCCCTGCAGTGCCGCGCGGCGACCCTGCAGGGCCGCGCGCCAAGCGCGCGGCCTGCAGTGCCGCGCGGCACAGGGGCCGCCCGCGCGGCACAGGGGCCGCCCGCGCGGCCTGCAGGGCCGCGCGGCCCCACGCCGTGGCTCCCGAGCAGTCCGGCGCCCTGCTGCTCGAAAAAGGCAGCAGGGCGCATGCTGCGCGCAGCGCTCATGCGCGCCCGCGCAGCGGCAGCCCTCGCAGCCACGCGTCGCCAAAATCGCGCGCGCGCGGCTCGCACAGCACCAGCCAACCCGGACAACAAGTCCGCACAGGCGCAACAGTGGCGAAAAAATAAAAGAAAGAAGAAGAAGAAGAGACTCGAAAAAAACCCAAGAAACTAAAATTAAGCACAATGAGCACCTACCTCGTCGTTGCCGTCGCGCGCACCTCGCTCGGCGCTCCCCGGCAACCAACATGCGCTTCGCCTTAAGAGGCCTCCTTCCTTTCTCTCACCTTCTCTTCTTACTTCCTCCCTCAGCCTCACCAAGCCAAAAGAAAGACCCAACCTGCTGCTTGCTTCGGTAAGAGGAGAAAGGGAGTGGCAGAGGCTTTAAATAGCACAAGCACTAATTAAAGCACCTAATTAAAACATCCACCTACCAAGCCTCCACAATTAAATTACCTCCACTCCCAGCCCAAGCCACCTCACAGCACACACAAAAGAAAACCAAAACTCAAATAAATCCCCTTTTTCAAAATTAAAAAAAATTCAATAAATAATAAAATAAAAGCCCCAGTAACTCACTTTTTGACCTCGGGCTTTCCGCCGCAGCCCGGAACCTCCCGAGCTCCGCTGTAAACTGAAAATACACATGCTCGCAGCTTTCCTCACCCAAAAAGCTCATCAGAAGAGTCGGTAGGCTCAAACTAAAAATCGGCATACTACAGAGCGGTCGGGACTTCTTTTTAGTGTGGGATGCATTTGCACTCATGCTTGGGAGTAGAGTGGAGTCTGGTAGATGTAGTGGATCGCTTGTCTGTACCGGGAACCGTTGGGGTAGACGTGTGGTCCCGAGAGGTCTTGTTTTCCCCTGTGTGGGTTGTCGCCACTGTGTTAGTGGCAGTAGTTTACTAGTGATAGCCGGACCTAGAACCCTGAACCCTTTTCGACATACACATGATTTTAGTCTACCAATGTTTTCTTCCAAGCATCGAAGGGCCGCTGGAGTCTGTTCTTGTTTGATTGGACAAAGGCATCAGCCCTTCGGGGCTTGAGTAAAACACTTATTTTTCTAACTGTTTTTCTAAAAAGAACTAAAATCATTAAATATGGATTTCTTCTAGATCAAAATGCTTTTCAATAACAAATGTCACCTTTTCTTGTAAATCTCCCCACTCGAAAGGATTCGAGTGATCCGAGTTCTAGGGGCCGTTCCTTTGTCGGGACGAAAGCCACGGGGGCCGAGCCTGGAACCTGTTCTTGTTTGATAGGGTTGTAGGTGTAGGTCTCCCGGGACTTTCGGGCCCTGTTGGTGTCTTCTGCGTATAGTACCGAGTTTGCTGCTTTCCCGAACTATAAGGGGATCGGGAACTTCGATAGGCGGAGCCTAGAGTCTGTTCTTGTTTGATAGGGTTCTTAGCACCGGTCTATTGGGTTTCCGAACCCTTATGGTGTCGGTCTTTCCTGTGCGTTTAGTGTTCTGTTGTGAGAGTCGTCTAGTGGACGGTAGTCCTGGCTGTGGAGTATCTCCATCCAGTGTGATGTGCGGTGAGCTGTCGGTGAGGCTTGTGTCTCGTGTTTCGTGTGAGCTGATCAGCTGTGTCGTCGAGAGTGCTCCGACTGTTGTGCGAGATGTTTGAGGTTTGAGTCTTTCCGTTCAGTGCGTGAGCGTGGATTTTGACTATAGCCTGCAGTGCCACCTTGAGCTCGACAGAGTGCGCGGATACCCTTGTCCTCGTTGGGGTCGCTCCCCTCGAGTGCCACGTCCGGGGTGGGTCTGCACATTGGTATCGCGACTTGTCGACGCCGTCCCTCTGACTGTGCCAGTTAGTGGCAGTTACGGACGCCGTCCCTCTGACTGTGCCAGTTAGTGGCAGTTACGGACACAGTCCCTCTGGCTGTGCCAGTTAGTGGCAGCTACGGACATACCTACATGAGACCCGTCCGGTTGAGGATGTGCGGCAGTAGGTAGGCGCAGGTTTGACTGGACCCTATGCGGCAGTCAGTGTAGATTGGGTGACTGTACTTTGGGGGTTAGTAGATGCATCATGTTTCCATCTGTTCCACTTTTTGAGCATCTAGATAGAGGCATAGTAGCTGTAGAGTTACCTTTCCAGCCCTTTTAATTCAGTATTATATTGTTACTTTATGCCTCTAGTAGACTTAGTGGGCAGACCGTCGGGCTTGTTGGCGGCACCCACTGAGAACTACTTGGGACGTAGTTCTCACACCCGTCGTGGTGTTTTTCCCACAGGGACTTCTACTCCTGTTCCAGTTGCTCCTGTTGCTGCTCCTTCTGATCGAGGTAAGGGAGTCACGAGCTAGATCCCTACCACTCGTCGTCCTGAGAGTAGATGTACCCTTATTACTTTTGAGAGTTCATGTTGAGAGAACGTTGTAGTGAGGTATAGAGTTGTATTTATTTTCTACTGCTCGAGAGACTTTTGTATTTTGGTGAGGTCTTGGTTTGTGTATAGTTTTATTTCTAGCAGTTTTCTTTCAGCTCTGATATCTGTATAGTATAGATGATCTTTTGCAGGTTAGTCGCTTCGTCTATACGGGGCTTCCCGTATGGGCGAGGGATCAGTTGGCGAGCCCGGGTCGCAGTTTCGACGCCGGGGCGTGACAGAGGAAGCCGGTTCTCACTTCCTCTTCTTCGCGCAGCCTCAGCAAGCCTCCAGGAGGTTCCACAGACACCAAGGAAGCCTCAGAGCACTTCAAATCCAAGCTTGATTAAAGTTGGTTCCAACTTCTTCTTTCTCTCTCTCTCTCTCTCTCTCTCTCTCTCGAGTTCCACTCTAATGGTGTTTATCTCTTGAGCCTCCCAGCACTCGTGCATCCAAGTGAGGATTACAGAGACAAAGTTGATGCCTTGTATTCCTCTCTGACCCCTCGGGCTCCCCTCCAAAGAGACCAAGGGTTATCTACATTTAATACTAGATTCCTTTGCAAAAATAACCCTAATCCAGTTCACACTCAACCCTAGGCTCTGGAATCTTCACAGGAGATGAAAATGCACCCAGAACCTTAAAGAATTAACCTCATCAACTTTGATTCATAAAATATATAGATTTATTACGAAAATATTGATTTTTCACCAATTTTCACGCAATTTGAGAAAATTCGCTCGACGAATTGCGAAACAGACTTCACCACGACGTCCGGCTCGCCGAGACCTGTCAAGTAGCGTATTTGTTTGATTAATTTTGGCGCTCATATAAAATCTTGGGCGAACTAGTTCTTTATGTCGCAAACCGATCCACGCACTTCGATGCACCCGGATCGCCAAACGCGAAAACCGTCAGTGCCATTGTACTCAGAACATCGAAATTAGCTAGGTTTGATTACTCATACCCCTATGTCAGGGTTTTAGACAGTGAATCGGCCAATAGTGGTCGAAAGGGGATTTGAAACATAGGGTTACTATTCACAACTTAAGTTGTGGGACCCGTTCTTCTTCGCTGTTTTGCGGAAGATCCGACCGTTGGATCGTCGACAAGTGAATATGAAATTTTCATGTTTCGTCGAAACGATCGCAATGGTGCTCTCGGATTTTCGAGATCAGGCCCCGATCAAAAGTCGATATTTCTGGGCCACTATTGATCCACTAAGTCCCTATTTTGCCAAAATTATTAATTAAATAAATTCCAAAAGTATTTCAAAATCTTTTAAATTTTTAGAGTACTACATTACCCACAACTTCTAAAAAGTTTCGTCCCCGAAACTTAAACTTAACTAATCCACTATTAAGCCTCTAATAAGTTTACGATTGTGATAACCAGTCAAGAAGTATCAACAACTCCAAGGCTACTATTTTAGATCCAATCTGATACTTCTCTTACAGGGTAGAGTATTTCCTCAGTTCTTTTGACAGTACGTTGTCGGCCGCCAACGTGCTTACCAAAAGAAAAGTAAAATACCCCAGATCTGTCGCCAACATCTAGTTGGGGACACAACTAACATCTGAAGGTACATCACATACCTCCCATCACAGTCTCTATGCCGACGATAACCTCTACCAAGGGTTACTACATCTTGTGGTCATGAATGTCACCCTAACTACTCACGAGAATCTGGAACCTCAGTTCAACATTTACTAACACCTTACTAAACTGTCGCATAGATCAAACTTTAAATTCTACCCAAACCAGGATTACCAACGGGCACTTCTGTCACTGAATTAGGACACCGGAACACTGAAGGATCAATAATTTGTCCAATCTCTGGCGAACTATAAGGCTGGTGCAACGCTAGCAGTCATCTGCTGCTGTGCTATCAATTAAACAATTTCGGCAAGAACGGTGGTCACTCCTCAATCACATATACTGAAAATGATTTGAGCCCTTAGGCTCCACTGAAACATCAAGCCCATGGCCGAAACCATGACTGCGGCTAACCCTGCACTAACAACGATCCTCGAAATGCGAACACGATACACACCTGAGTTCTAATCCACTTTGCCAATACCCGGCGCTCTCTCGTGAACACAAGTCATTCTAGGGTTCGTTCCTAACCAAAACCTAGGCATCGTATTCCTATTGCTCTGATACCATCTAATCTGTCACGCCCCGAGTTCAAAAACTAGTGTATAAATTTTTTTTTTTTTTTTATCAGAGTTGCAGAAACAGCGAGGGCAATGACAGACCGCCACATATATAGAAGAGTCCCAATCCCCTATGGAATTGAGCCTTTTCTATATATGCACGGCTAGCTTGGCAACAACATCAAAGTACTAACTACGTACTACAAACAACAGTAACAAGTAAACTTTACAACTATCTTTACAAATATACAACTGAAATACAATTTCCTTTTTCTCAAACATCTATTACATAACTTTTCGGCTGTCCAGGGTCAACCTCTATATCGATACCTCGCCAATTCGTCCCGACATCCCAACACCCGCTCGACCTGAAAAACAGTCACCCGAGGGTGTGAGACACACCGGAGTGTATCCCAGTGGGCACGACGAGCCGAGAAATAGCAGATCGTACCTACTGGTATACAATACTAGCGGATAGTAAACATCACATTAGGTAAGCATTTATGAAGCGAATGAATAACCAACAGGAATATGTATAATCTTGACAGGAATATAATGAACCAAGCATGCTGAATAATTGTATAGGCAAGTATCAAACAAATGAATAATCAGCAAGGAAATACATCAATATCTCAGCAGGGGTAAACTGGATAAACAATCAGCAGGTCTACTGATATCAAGAATACTGAATTAAGCATGCTGAGTGTTACGGAATTTGAATTGGCGTAGTTTCGTGAAAGGTTCAAGTCTTGAAGATTGAAGGTGAAGAAAGTTGGATCATTTAACTCAATCTCAAGAAAGAAGAATTCAAAAGGATCAGGTATGTTTAACTAAAGATTTTTGGTGATCCGAATACTTCTTGTAGTGTAGAAACACCTGGAAGAATTTTTAATTGCATAAAAATCAAAAACTAGTGTTCGGACATGTTCAGGATCAGGATCAGAGCCAGCGATCCGGATCCCGAAGGTTGTTGTTTCATACATTACTTCAATCCGGATCGCAGCATCTCACGATCCGGATCCCGAACGTTGAGTTTTTCTGAATTGTATGAACGATCCGGATCAGGCATTCCGATCCGGATCCCGAACGATTGTTTTTCTGGAAACCGTCTTTCTTGCTACTGCAATCCGGATCGCCCAAATCCGATCCGGATCGCCGTCCGTAAAAATTCCAGAAATGTTAGGTTTTTTATTCTTATCTCCTTCCTAGGGTTTCTAACCTATAAATAGACCCTATGACTCTTTTTCTAGGGTAAGCCGATAAGCGAAATAGCCGTCATAATAAAATATAATCTTATATACGGCCTAGATCCACATATAGAGAAGAAAGGAAATCATTAGATAATACTCTATGTTTCTTCATCTATATTGATTAGTTTGATTCTAGGTTTTCATACTCACATCTTGAGTTGAATCAAACTAATGAATACTTAGATGGTATTTCCGATCTATCTTTGATCTAAGTATTCGGCGGATCATCACCACCCAAAAACAACGATTTACCCCAAAATCGGCGCGTGGATTCGCGTGTCCTTGTGGATTCAAGGTTCAACCGCTCTCGTGGATTCGGAGCGAGGCACGTTCGTGGATTCGAACGGTGCTACTGGGTGAAGACCGTGGATTCGGTCGGACGTCGTGGATTCGACATTGGACGCCGTGGATTCGGCGTTGGGCGCAGATCGTGGATTCGAGAAGCGTCGTGGAGCGAGCGGAGAAGATCCTCTAGGAGCGTATGGAAAAGGTTGAGTCGTAAGTGTGTACGGTAAATCACCTTGTACGTGTTTTAATTCTAGTGGATTTCGCCGTGTTATCGGTCCCGTGGTTTTTTACTCCGGTTTGGAGTTTTTCCACGTAAAAATCTTGCGTGTTATTTTTATTTCCGCATTGGGTTTTTTATCGCAACGATTTTTGAGTGTTTATACGTTTACACCTATTCACCCCCCTCTAGGTGTTTCTTCCCCTATTTAGATCTATATTACATATAACCCAACAAGTGGTATCTGAGCGGGAATAGGGTTGTAAACAATGGTTGAAGGTGGAAACATCAATCGACCCCCTTTCTTTGATGGAACAAATTATGCGTACTGGAAAGTACGGATGAAAGCCTTTTTAATTTCCATCGACGAAAGGGTGTGGCAATCAATTGAATTAGGATGGTCTAATCCAACTGAAATTATCTCTGATGTTCGCACCTTAAAACCTAGGTCAAAATGGACCAAGGAAGAGTTAGATTCATCTTCTTACAATGGCAAGGGAATTAATGCTATTTTTAATGCCTTATCTCAAACTGAATTCTCTCGCGTCTCAGCATGTGAGACTGCGAAAGAAATCTGGGATGTTCTTCAGGTTACACATGAGGGGACTAACTTCGTGAAGATTCAGAAACTGCAAATGCTTACGAGCAAGTTTGACTCTATCTTGATGGCAGAAAATGAATCTTTCACGGACTACTATACACGATTGCAAGACATCGTAAACTCATGTGCTAACCTGGGAGAGAAGATTCCAGAATTTAAGGTTGTAAGAAAGATCTTAAGAACTCTTCCTGAACGATTTCGGCCAAAGGTTACAGCCATTGAAACTATTAAACACCCGGACGAAATGCGTGTAGAAGAATTAGTTGGTTCATTACAAACATATGAAATGACATTTACTACTAACAATTCTTCTGGAAAAGCATCCTCTTCTAAGTCTTCAGGTTATGCGTTGAAAACAACTAAGAAAGAAGACGCGGATACATCCTCCTCAGACGATGACGTGAACCTTTCTATGGAGGAATTTGAGAAGCAGCTCGCGCTCTTGACAAGGAAGTTTCGCCGCAACTTTCGAAGGGGTAATTCAAGTAAATCTCCATCCTTCGGAAAGTCGAACAAAGGCAAGGGTACTTCAAGTTACAAGTCAAGAAAGCAAGAGAACTTCTCAAAGGATAAGAAAAGTTCAGAGGGACAACTACAATGCTTCAAATGTCGAGGCTACGGCCACATTGCAACGGAGTGTCCCAACAAGTATCCGGCAAAGAAGAAGGTGATGCAAGTCGTCACTTGGGATGACAACTCAACGTCAAATGAGTCGTGTTCAAGTGATGAAGAAAATAGCACCACGGCATTCCACGGGTCCACATCTTCACCCTTCATGTGCCTTATGGCAAGTACGTCCGAGTCATTGTCCAACTCCACTGTTGAAAAGATTGCAACGGACAACGAATCGGATGATTCGGAAGGTGAAGATTTTGCTCTAGCCTACCACAGACTTTTGAGGGATTCAAAGAAAGTGGCTAAGCAAAACAAGTGTTTGAGAGGGAGATTGCATGATCTCGAAGAAGAAGCAAAAAGGGCAACTTCTCTCTCAAACGCTCTTGAAGTGGAAAGGGAAAATCTGATAAAAGTAAATGTTTTCCTTCAAGAGTCCAATAGAAGGAACATACAAATCTGGTGGATAAAGCGGATCACTTCTCAAAGCTCTACAACGAGGCTCGACAGGATAACCTGGAAATGACAAAGACCATTTTCCAACTCAAGGATGACTTGCAGCGATTCTCTTCAGGAAGGAGTAAGTTGGATAGGCTTCTTGGTCTTGGTCAAACAAATCGGTTCGGCCTCGGGTACACTCAAACTGGAAACAGTCCAAGTTCGAGTGGAACAGTTTTTGTGCCTCAGTCGGTATCTCCTCCTCCGACACCGGAATTCAAGACAAACAAAGACAACAAACCTACTTCATCCTCTTTGGGATCGTCAAGATCTAAGGTATGTTTTCGTTGTGGTGTTTCAGGGCACATAAGAAGATATTGCAAGACGGGAGTCAAACGCTCACTTCAAACACCTCCTGCAATGACTACCACAAAGGTGATTCCTCGGAAATCAATTGCAAATCAATTGAAGGAAAAGAACCTTGGTAGTTTACCGCGCAAGACGACTTCATCAAGGAGCAGCAATCGTTTTAACAAGACGCTTTCACCTAGGCATATAACTTCACGACCATTACCGACGCACTCCAAAAAGGTTTGGGTGCGCAAAGGTGAAATCTTTCCTTATCTTGTTACCAATGTTTCCTTGCATGCATATGATAGTTCGTCTTGGTATCTGGATAGCGGGTGTTCCCGTCACATGACCGGTGACAAAAATAGTTTTCAAAATCTTGAGAAAATCTCCGGAGGACTCGTTGTTTTCGGAGACGGTCGATCTTCCAAAATTGTTGGAAAAGGAACAGTAGCTATTCCAGATGGCCCGGTTCTAAATAATGTGTTATTTGTTGATGGTCTTAAGACTAACCTCATAAGCATAAGTCAACTTTGTGATAATGGTTTTTCAGTTAACTTTTCATCTGTTGAATGTGTGACACCCCCGGAATTTGGATTAGTCCTCTATATAAATGATATAATAGGACTAAATCTCTAACCCGGCTATAGCATTTTGGATGGTAGCAAGATCCAAGAGGAACATGAGAGTTAAGCGTGCTAGAGCTAGAGTAGTTCTAGGATGGGTGACCCCCTGGGAAGTGGGGCGTCACAATTGGTATCAGAGCCATTCACCAGCCGGAAATGTGAGATGAGTCTCGGTTGAGCCAGGGTTATATAGCGGGTAGAGCGAGGCTCCCCGGCTAATGACCGTTGTGGGTGGAGTGCAGCTCCCCACAAGGTCGGCTAAGGCTAGCGAGACGAGTCTCACATCGCCTGGTGCTTGTGAGTGTGCTCGAGCCTGACGTGGACGTCAGGGCTTAAAGGGGGGAAGAATGTGACACCCCCGGAATTTGGATTAGTCCTCTATATAAATGATATAATAGGACTAAATCTCTAACCCGGCTATAGCATTTTGGATGGTAGCAAGATCCAAGAGGAACATAAGAGTTAAGCGTGCTAGAGCTAGAGTAGTTCTAGGATGGGTGACCCCCTGGGAAGTGGGGCGTCACAGAATGTGTTGTAACTGATAAGGACCATGTCTTCTTTTTAAAAGGGGTTAGATCTGAAAACAATTGCTATGTTGTTCCTAATAAAATTTCAGAAAAATGTAATCTAGTTTCTTTGATTAATGAAACAATTTGGCATGAAAGGCTAGGTCACATAAATTTTAAGGAACTTGCTAGAATTTCAAACAAGGACGTGGTCAAGGGGGTTCCAAAACTTTTATTTAAACAAAACATTGTGTGTGGTGGTTGCCAAAAGGGAAAACAGTCCAGGACTGCACACAAGAACTTGAACCACGTTGGTACAAAACGGCCTTTGGAACTTTTACACATGGATTTAATGGGGCCAACTCGTCAACCATCTTTGGGAGGTAAATGGTATATTTTCTTGATGATTGATGATTTCTCTCGATATTCTTGGGTAGCATTTTTAAAAGAGAAAGCTGATACTTTTGATTCTTTTCACGAGATTTGCCTTCGTATTATGATTGAAAAGAATGAAAAGATCATTCGTGTTAAAAGTGATAGAGGTGGAGAATTCGTTAACTCTAAATTCATTGACTTTTGCACTTCAAACGGTATTAAGCATGAATTCTCTGCACCCTATACACCTCAACAGAATGGTGTTGTCGAGCGCAAAAACAGGGTTGTTCAAGAGATGGCACGTGTTATGCTTCACAGCCGGAATTTACCGCTACATTTTTGGGCTGAAGCTGTGAACACTGCAATCTATGTAATTAATCGAGTTTATTTGCGCCCGAGAACGTTAAATACACCATATGAACTATGGTGTGGTAGAAAACCCAACATCAAATATTTTCGCATCTTCGGGAGTCGGTGTTACATTTTACGTGACCGTGAAAATCTTGGAAAGTTTGACTCTCGAAGTGACGAAGGGATATTCTTGGGGTATTCTACAAATAGTAGAGCATATCTAGTATTTAACTTGGAATCTAAGACGATCGTAGAATCTATAAATGTTAAAGTAGATGAAGCTTTTCACTTTGGATCTGGAAAATCTACCCTCGATATCTCTCTAGATGATGATTCACCTGCCATTGCATCTTCTCATAATAATACTTCCAATATTAATGATGCATCTAATGGTTCTTCAAGTTTATCTGATGTGCAGGAATCATCTCATATACCTCCGAGTACTCCGTTTCAACAAACGCTACGTATCTTTAATCGAACCAAAGAACATAGATGAAGCTCTTCAGGATGACTACTGGATTAAAGCAATGCAGGAAGTGCTCCATCAATTTGAGCGAAACAAAGTTTGGGAATTAACGAAGCCTCCAAAGCAACATAATGTGATAGGTACCAAATGGATTTTCAAGAACAAGAAAAATGAGGATGGTACTATCATCAGGAATAAGGCACGATTAGTTGCTCAAGGCTACTCTCAAGTAGAAGGTATAGACTTTGATGAAACATTCGCCCCTGTAGCCAGACTCGAGTCCATTCGTATACTATTTGCTATTGCTTGTCATTTTAAAATCAAATTATTTCAAATGGACGTTAAGAGCGCGTTTCTAAATGGGTTTTTAAATAAGAAAGTTTATGTGGCTCAAGCGAAAGGTTTTGTAGACCATAAACAACCTAACCATGTTTTTCGTTTGAAAAAGGCTCTTTACGGTCTGAAACAAGCACCGCGAGCATGGTACGAAAGGTTGACAAAGCACCTTTTGGAGAAGGGCTATACTCGAGGGGGAGCTGACAGGACTCTCTTTGTAAAGAATTATCAAAGCAATTTCATTGTAGCACAAATCTATGTCGATGACATTGTATTTGGCGCAACAAGAGATAATGATGCTTCTAAATTCGCGGAGACCATGGAAAGCGAATTTGAGATGTCCATGATGGGCGAATTGACTTATTTCCTTGGATTGCAAATTAAACAAAATGATGAAGGTATTCACTTGAGTCAATCCAAGTATGCAATGGAGTTGGTTAAAAAGTTTGACTTAGCAAATTCGAAGGATTTTCCGACTCCAATGGGAACTAGCCACAGGGGACTTGGAAGTGAATCACATAGTGAGAATGTGGACGAGAAACTGTATCGAAGTATGATTGGAAGTCTACTTTACCTCACGGCTAGTCGCCCGGATATATCTTTTAGTGTTGGGATTTGCGCGAGATATCAATCAGCACCAAAGGAGGTTCACCTGAAAGCGGTGAAAAGGATCATCCGGTACATCAAAGGATCAATTAATTTCGGAATTTGGTATCCTATGGGAACTAGTTTGGATATTGTTGGATACTCAGATGCCGATTGGGCAGGATCAGTGGATGATCGGAAAAACACGAGTGGTGCATGCTTCTATCTTGGCCATTGCCTTGTTGCATGGCACAGTAAAAAGCAGAATTGCATAGCACTCTCGACTGCCGAAGCGGAATACATTTCAGCGGGTAGTTGTTCAACCCAACTCATTTGGATGAAAAGTGTGTTGAGCGACTTCCGGATTTCAGCATCTTCGGTAACAATTCTTTGTGACAACACAAGTGCAATTAACATTTCTAAAAACCCTGTGTTGCACTCTAGAACAAAACATATTGAACTTAGATATCATTTTCTTAGAGAGCTAGTTGAATCAAATACTCTTCAACTTTCATATATTTCAACTGAGGATCAATTAGCTGACATTTTAACAAAACCTTTGGATCAAAAACGTTTTATTCATTTGCGAAAAGCAATTGGAATGCTTTCCTTGAAATAAACTTTTTTTTTGAAACCTTTGCTTAGGATAGGTTTTGTTTTTGTTTTGTTTTGTTCATTATCTATGTTTGTACATAGGACATTAATTGAGCATAGATCATAATTGACTTTAATTGCATCTTTACGCACATTTAGAAATTTATTATGCTTTTGCCATCATAATATTTCACTGTTGCAATGATCATTTATGTTAATTAAATCATCTTCTAAGTGATCAAAGTCAATTTCTCTCTCAATGATCTCTTGGTATAGTCATTATCTTATTTGACTGCTTAGTCGAGTATGAAATCGAGATCAATTTTTGGTTGAATACTTTATATCTTAAATAATTGATAGCCAATTGAGGGGGAGTCAAAGAAATGTAAAATGCTCAAAAGATGTGGAAAGAGTTACATCCCAATGAGGAGTGTGAAAACT
The DNA here is from genome assembly GCA_029204045.2 of Tillandsia leiboldiana. Lineage (NCBI taxonomy): Eukaryota > Viridiplantae > Streptophyta > Magnoliopsida > Poales > Bromeliaceae > Tillandsia > Tillandsia leiboldiana. The sequence goes on from JAQNDB010000304.1 coordinate 27,629, forward strand.
ACCACCACATGGAGGAAAGAGCTACCACCTCGGTCGTCCGAGTATTGTGTGCAGCTACCACATGTATACCAAGCATGGTTGTTCAATTTTTGATTAAGTAAAATGCATGTTGAAATACTTGACTCCGTCAAATTTCAAGGTTGGTTTAAGGTGGGATTTTAAAGAAAGATGCTCAAAGAGCCACTCTCTTCAACAGATTGTCTAGATAAATTATCTACCATATTTGGGATTTCAAACATCTATTGATCTTTGTATTTCATTTTCTTTACCGAACTGATGATTTGATAAAGGCATTACTCAAAAGATCAAGTTAGATGTAATTGAAGGTGTTCAACTTTAAGGGATTTAATTTTTGTAAATTCTCGTTTCATTTTTGGATATTATTAATAGATTTGGCATAATCTAATTCTTGTTGTATGAAACGATGATTTTTGTTTAAAGTTGATACACGATTGTGCTTACATACTTTTTCTGGATCTTATGAAATTTTTAAAATTTTTCTGAAGAAAAAGTTGGAGCCGATCCGGATCGGGCAAGCTGATCCGGATCCCGAACGCAGGCTTCTTCCTGCGGCTGGCCGATCCGGATCGAAATCTCGATCCGATCCGGATCACGGCTAGGGTTTTAATAAGAACAAGAGGGTTTTGATTTCTTTTACCTTAATCTTTTGTTCTCAAGTCTCTAGAGCCTCTCTCTCTAGAACTTTTGCACCTTGGAGCTTTCCAAACTCAAGTTCTTCGAATACAAGTAAGTTTTATTGATCAAAATCCCATTTTTCACAGTTTTTCTCTATTTTCTTCAAAACGTGATGAGAGTCTTCTATCTTTTTCATTTTTGAATGGTTTTTGGTCAAATTTCTTTTGAAATAAGAACTCTGGGTAGATTAGTTTTGATTATATGCTAGGTATTCTCCTGATTAACGGATTTTTAGGCTTCGATTTCTAAAAATTTCGGTTTTAGGGCATATAATAAGGATTTTCGAAAATCATGCAATTGATCTATTTTTAAAAGTCCTTTTGCAAAACTAATTTGATTCTTAGTCTCTCTACATGATTATGATTGTTTGGGTACAATTTTTCAAATCTTTAAAAATTAACAATTTCTCATGTGTTCTTGAGTTGGTCTTCACAGGACTTCAATCTTCTTAAGGCATTTGGATCAATGGAATTCTCATGGATCATTCTTTTGTTAGTCACAATAGTGCACACTCGGGCCACAAACAAATTAAAGAAAGCTAAGAAAACACAACAAATAGGTGAGTTTCTTCTGATCAGTGACACAGAAGTGGAAGCAGACTGTCAAGAGGTAGATTGGACTGAATTGACAGATGATGATGACTCATTGACTGGACAAAAGGCGTCTGATGGTTCAAAAGGAAAAGCTTCCGATGGATCAAAAGGAAAGGCACCCATGGACAAAGGAAAAGCGCCTATGGCTAAACCAACCATCTCTGTGAAAAGAAAACGAGTAACTAGACGGTTTGGACTACGACGAGACGCTGATATTAACACGCCGATAGTTCCTGACTCCCCGCCTCGCGTGGAAGGAGTGTTCGTCAGCATGGATCGCCTTCGAGCGTTTGAACGTCGTGAATGCATCGGTGAACGTCATGTCAACATTGAAGCTCTCCGAAATCACTCACCTGAGTTTGGAACCTTGATTGAGCAAGCTAATCTCATCCAAGTCTGCCGATTCCCCGAACTACTTGGGTATTGTTTGTATCGTGTAAGAACCTTTTACACGAATGCAAGACATCTTCGAGAAGATGAAAATGAATCAATGCATTTCTATACAAATATCTAAGGGATGAAACTTAAAATCACTCCGGAGCTAATTGGCGAAGTCCTTGGAATGGAATCTAACACATCGGGACTCAACTTTTTGAAAGGAAGAAGTTTGACGAATGCCTTGTGGCGAACAGTGATAGATAAAATTTGTTTGGAAGGAACGTAATCAGCTAATGGTAAAAGTGTAAAATCCAAACATCTTCGACTGGAGTACCGATTTCTAAATTTCATCACGTGTTACAACATTCTACCTAACATGCAGACTAAGGTCGTGAGATGGGAGAGACTGTTGTTCCTATATCTCTTAGGTCATCCCTCTGAGGCTGTAGGATTGAACATGAATATCCCCTACATAATTTGGAATAGAATGTCAAGATATATTGTGCATCCTCATCCTTCTGAGCGACTTCCGTTTCCGTTAATCATCATGAGGATCTTACAAAAGTTTGACATTGATATAAGCTCGACATCTTATCAACACTGTTGGGGGATGATAGATGAGTCAACGATTGTGAAGTCACTTCACAAATTACCACATGTTACTCCGACACATTCCACTGGAAAGAAACCTTGTGTCGGCACCTCGGCCTCATCGTCTCAACAAGCATCAGAACAAAGGCGAATGTCTGAAGAACTCGAGATCATAACGGCATCCCAAATTACATTGACCAAGAAAGTAAATTCAATGAGGAAATTGATCAAGAACATGTTCACTAAGATGGGATATAGTGCGTCTGAGGACTCAGACTCGGATAACTAAGTTGTGCTTTAACAATTTTTGTGCAGATTTGTGCAGGCTTTTATCTTTTTAGATTTTAGTTCAGTTTTTAGGACTTACTCTTAATTCTAGTTCTTACATTTCGGAACAATTTTTGAAATTTTTAACTCTCCTTAAATTTTTGGTAACTTTGGCTTTGTTTGTGACAAAAAGGGGGAGAGAGTTTAGAGAGAACTTGAACAATGATTGAACAATGATGATGTGAATGTGTGAACATCAAGGTAAGTATCACTTCAACTTTGACTTTGGTGAAGGGTAAGTATCACAACTTTGGTTTTTATCTTGTGATTTGTTGCATGTTCCTACTAACTATTCGACTAACTATTTGGACATGTATTATTACTAACAAGTTGTTTGATTACTAACAAAGCAAAGTTATGACATTTGGAATTTTATTGCTTAGAAGATATGTCAATGTTTGATTGTGATCTTATTACATATCTGAATTACTCAATGTCATGGTGAGCATAAAACTCTATCTCTGTTAGGTTTTGAATGCTAAATATTCTTGAGGTATCTAACGATCTCTTTTTGTCAAGAATGATTTCTTTGTGCAAAGAGTACAGATGTCTAAGTCTAGAGTCTGTTTTAGGAGTTTATATCTCATGTTTTTAAATTTTTGGATCTCCATTGTAAATTTTTGTTGTATGGTGATAGCAACAAAAATATCTTTTTGAATTTTCTTTAGTGGATCTGTGTTTTGTCACGAAACCGCCAAAGGGGGAGATTGTTACGGAATTTGAGTTGGCGTAGTTTCGTGAAAGGTTCAAGTCTTGAAGATTGAAGGTGAAGAAAGTTGGATCATTTAACTCAATCTCAAGAAAGAAAAATTCAAAAGGATCAGGTATGTTTAACTAAAGATTTTTGGTGATCCGAATACTTCTTGTAGTGTAGAAACACCTGGAAGAATTTTTAATTGCATAAAAATCAAAAACTGGTGTTCGGACATGTTCAGGATCCGGATCAGAGCCAGCGATCCGGATCCCGAAGGTTGTTGTTTCATACATTACTTCAATCCGGATCGCAGCATCTCACGATCCGGATCCCGAACGTTGAGTTTTTCTGAATTGTATGAACGATCCGGATCAGGCATTCCGATCCGGATCCCGAACGATTGTTTTTCTGGAAACCGTCTTTCTTGCTACTGCAATCCGGATCGCCCAAATCCGATCCGGATCGCCGTCCATAAAAATTCCAGAAATGTTAGGTTTTTGATTCTTATCTCCTTCCTAGGGTTTCTAACCTATAAATAGACCCTATGACTCTTTTTCTAGGGTAAGCCGATAAGCGAAATAGCCGTCATAATAAAATATAATCTTATATACGGCCTAGATCCACATATAGAGAAGAAAGGAAATCATTAGATAATACTCTATGTTTCTTCATCTATATTGATTAGTTTGATTCTAGGTTTTCATACTCACATCTTGAGTTGAATCAAACTAATGAATACTTAGATGGTATTTCCGATATATCTTTGATCTAAGTATTCGGCGGATCATCACCACCCAAAAACAACGATTTACCCCAAAATCGGCGCGTGGATTCGCGTGTCCTTGTGGATTCAAGGTTCAACCGCTCTCGTGGATTCGGAGCGAGGCACGTTCGTGGATTCGAAGGGTGCTACTGGGTGAAGACCGTGGATTCGGTCGGACGTCGTGGATTCGACGTTGGACGCCGTGGATTCGGCGTTGGCCGCAGATCGTGGATTCGAGAAGCGTCGTGGAGCGAGCGGAGAAGATCCTCTAGGAGCGTATGGAAAAGGTTGAGTCGTAAGTGTGTACGGTAAATCACCTTGTACGTGTTTTAATTCTAGTGGATTTCGTCGTGTTATCGGTCCCGTGGTTTTTTACTCCGGTTTGGAGTTTTTCCACGTAAAAATCTTGCGTGTTATTTTTATTTCCGCATTGGGTTTTTTATCGCAACGATTTTTGAGTGTTTATACGTTTACACCTATTCACCCCCCTCTAGGTGTTTCTTCCCCTATTTAGATCTATATTACATATAACCCAACACTGAGAACTATATAGGCAGGTATCAAACAAATGCTAATGATAAATGAATGAATTCAAGTAGGAACCAGGAAATCATGAGATATGATAAAAGCAGACTAAAAGCAACATATGCATCAAATAAATGAAATATCAAATTACCCAATTACAAGTCACCATATTGGTTCCACAAAACCTCAGGCAAGTTTGCCCACTTGGCACCACCTGGTTGACATTTCCCCCCCACAAAGGGTCACGGGTCGCTATTGCTAACCACTTTACCGGTAAAGAACATCTACACGGGTCATGACTCCGCTGATGTTCGTGAAGTACAACGGTGCGGGCGATCAAATGCAAATGCTCAAACTCACGGTCCACTGACCGGGTAATCGGCAATAAGCCGGGAAATAATCCCCTCTGGGATGCAACAGTGATATGATAACAACATCTCAACTCAATGCAAGATCAACAACAAATCTCAACTCAAATGCAGGATCAATCAACAGCAACTAAACATCAATCATGCAGACTAACCAAACATACAAAACTAAACACATATTTTTGAGAAAACCATTTTGAAAACATGTTTTAGGTCCAAATCTCGAAGAGCTTTGCCTTTGTCCTATCAAACAAGAACAGACTCAGGCGACCCTACGATGTTCAGTAAAAACATAAGTTGAATAAAACTATGTGTTTAGCAGTGTAGTATTTGATCAACAAGAAAACAGGCTCGATCATAATGCAAATGATCAAGCTCTCGGTCCACTGACCGGGTAATCGGCAACAAGCCGGGAAATCCCCACTGGGATGCAATATCATAATCAACTGAATCTCAACTCACATGCAGGAATAATCAGCAACTATATATCATGGATCAGATATAATCAGGATAACAAGAATGCAATATCAGAAACCAACTGAGTTTCAACTTATATGCAAGATCAAAGGCAAATCTCAACTCAACATAAGATCAACAGCAAATCTCAACTCAATCATGCAGACCAACCAAACATACAAAACTAAACACATATTTTTGAGAAAACTATTTTGAAAACAGGTTTTAGGCCCAAACTTCGAAGAGCAATGCCTTTGTCCTATCAAACAAGAACAGACTCAGGCGACCCTACAACGTTTAGTAAAACATTAGTTAATTAAAATTATGTGTTCAGCAGTGTAATATTTGATCAACAGGAAAGCAAGCTCAACATCTAATAACCAATCAGGCATGGCAATGTCCAGAATAATGATATGAATACTGGAAGCACTTAATCAGATAACTGATAAAAGTCATAACTCAGGCATGAAGCAGTATAAACTGAATCAAAAGGAAGGCAGGCTCAAAGTAATAGTTAAGCTACCAAAAATAGGAGTCCAACCAATACCGTACACAGAGGGCCGAAATGATAAAGCCCGGACCGAAGATGAACCCACCTGTCAAATCGCAGGCGACTAGACTGAATCGACTGTACGCTCAGAACCAGATGCAAACTGGACAGACCTGAATCAAACATATTGATCAGGGATCGATTTTAACTCTTAACTTATTTCAAGTCAACTTAACCCTTTTAATTACTTAACCTCAGTGTTTGACAATCACACTTAGACCAACATAATCTTTTTAGCACTTTTTTCGCTCGTTCTTTCTACTGGAAACTCATTTTAACGAGCCGTCACTTCCAGCAGGTGACTTTTAACTTGCTGAACACTGTGCTCACCAATTTGCGGCAGCACGGGACCCGAGGAAAACTTCGGGCCATAAAACACTCCTCTGACATAGCCATTTTGCATTTTTGTTTCTCCGGATCATCGAAACCTAAATCTAACGCGAGCATCGCGTCCAGTGACCCCAAATTAGTCTAGAGCTCACTGTTACAGTTTTTCAAACAGTCCAAAAACAGGACTTTGGCCAAACATTTCTTCTAGAGCTTGATTACATTAGAACTCAACTTCTACTTAACCAGAACCAATTCTGCATGAACCACATGCTTAAAATACCTCAAGAATCATTGTGCTTGCCCTAGAGCAGCACAGAAGTTGCTGGATCAAAAGATCCAACACCTTAGCTCACTACCATCAAGCACCATGCTCCAAACATCAATCCTCATAGATCTTGTTTGATCTTAAGTGAGCATCAAGCTCAGGGAAATATTTAGAGCAAGTTTCATATTTTCTTTGAAGCTTAATTCTGTACAAAATCTCATTGTAGCATTTTTACAAACACTAGGTGTGCACCATTTCACACAATACACACAAACCATTACCAACCCAGGTTCTCAGCAATTACTAAACCAAACCTTACTAAACTTGGAGGGTAATGCTCCACAGAGCTCAGGCAACATTCCCAGCATTTTGGTTTTCACCTTGCACCCTCGGATTGCCGGAGCCCGAGGTTGAAGAAGATGCCTCAAACCTCGAAATTCGTGACTGTTCAACCAAGGGTTCTGGGACCCAACTACTTGGCCAATTGGTTGCTAAAACACATCCCTAACTCACCTGGACCCGTGCCCAAAGACAGGGCACGGCGGCGGCGGCGGAGGAGCAAAAGCTCGGTTGGAGCTTTTCACCTCTAATGGTGAATTTTTACAGAGGCAGTATGAAGCTCTCCAATATGGATGGAAAGATTCTACTGGTCCATAGGAAGCTTCCCGACCATCCCTCCCCGGCCGGAGATGGCCGGAGCGCCGGCGGCCGCGATTGGATCCATTCTCGGGTCATCCATGGCCGCGCCACTTTGGTGCTGCATGGATGCCATGCAAGGGCATGGTTGAAGTCTCCTTGGTCCCAGCAACATTTCTGGGCATGTGGCCGGCGTCGGAGGAGCTCGCCGGCGCCGGAGCATAAAGCTCGGCCAACATGCAAAACCCGAAAAAAACTAGGGTTTAGAACTGCCACTTCCACACTCGATCAAACTCCACCAATTTTGGTGGAGATGATCCTCATCTCCTACAGTAGAAGCCCATCATTTTATTTTTCATTTTAGTTCCTTGGTTGCGGAGTTCTTCTGAGGCGGAGCTATTCTAGGTTTCCGGCGAGACCTTGCTCCCGCCGGCCAACCAACATGCATGGGGGCTCGGGCTTGTGCAGGGAGAATCCTAAGAGCCAAATTAGGCTTCTGCTATGGGTCTAGGGTGCAAACAACCTTTGGTTTAGCACCTCTTACCTTGGCCGAGGTTGATGAAGATGGAGGAAGCCGGTTCTCACTTCCTCTTCTTCGCGCAGCCTCAGCAAGCCTCCAGGAGGTTCCACAGACACCAAGGAAGCCTCAGAGCACTTCAAATCCAAGCTTGATTAAAGTTGGTTCCAACTTCTTCTTTCTCTCTCTCTCTCTCGAGTTCCTCTCTAATGGTTTTTATCTCTTGAGCCTCCCAGCACTCGTGCATCCAAGTGAGGATTACAGAGACAAAGTTGATGCCTTGTATTCCTCTCTGACCCCTCGGGCCCCCCTCCAAAGAGACCAAGGGTTATCTACATTTAATACTAGATTCCTTTGCAAAAATAACCCTAATCCAGTTCACACTCAACCCTAGGCTCTGGAATCTTCACAGGAGATGAAAAATGCACCCAGAACCTTAAAGAATTAACCTCATCAACTTTGATTCATAAAATATATAGATTTATTACGAAAATATTGATTTTTCACCACTTTTCACGTAATTCGAGAAAATCCGCTCGACGAATTGCGAAACAGACTTCACCACGACGTCCGGCTCGTCGAGACCTGTCAAGTAGCGTATTTGTTTGATTAATTTTGGCGCTCCTATAAAATCTTGGGCCAACTAGTTCTTTATGTTGCAAACCGACGCACGCACTTCGATGCACCCGAATTGCCAAACGCGAAAACCGTCAGTGCCATTGTACTCAGAACGTCGAAATTAGCTAGGTTTGATTACTCATACCCCTATGTTAGGGTTTTAGACAGTGAATCGGCCAATAGTGGTCGAAAGGGGATTTGAAACATAGGGTTACTATTCACAACTTAAGTTGTGGGACCCGTTCTTCTTCGCTGTTTTGCGGAAGATCCGACCGTTGGATCGTCGACAAGTGAATATGAACTTTTCATGTTTCGTCGAAACGATCGCAATGATGCTCTCGGATTTTCGAGATCAGGCCCCGATCAAAAGTCGATATTTCTGGGCCACTATTGATCCACTAAGTCCCTATTTTGCCAAAATTATTAATTAAATAAATTCCAAAAGTATTTCAAAATCTTTTAAATTTTTAGAGTACTACATTACCCACAACTTCTAAAAAGTTTCGTCCCCGAAACTTAAACTTAACTAATCCACTATTAAGCCTCTAATAAGTTTACGATTGTGATAACCAGTCAAAAAGTATCAACAACTCCAAGGCTACTATTTTAGATCCAATCTGATACTTCTCTTACATGGTAGAGTATTTCCTCAGTTCTTTTGACAGTACGTTGTCGGCCGCCAACGTGCTTACCAAAAGAAAAGTAAAATACCCCAGATCTGTCGCCAACATCTAGTTGGGGACACAACTAACATCTGAAGGTACATCACATACCTCCCATCACAGTCTCTATGCCGACGATAACCTCTACCAAGGGTTACTACATCTTGTGGTCATGAATGCCACCCTAACTACTCACGAGAATCTAGAACCTCAGTTCAACATTTACTAACACCTTACTAAACTGTCGCATAGATCAAACTTTAAATTCTACCCAAACCAGGATTACCAACGGGCACTTAGGTCACTGAATTAGGACACCGGAACACTGAAGGATCAATAATTTGTCCAATCTCTGGCGAACTATAAGGCTGGTGCAACGCTAGCAGTCATCTGCTGCTGTGCTATCAATTAAACAATTTCGGCAAGAACGGTGGTCACTCCTCAATCACATATACTGAAAATGATTTGAGCCCTTAGGCTCCACTGAAACATCAAGCCCATGGCCGAAACCATGACTGCGGCTAACCCTGCACTAACAACGATCCTCGAAATGCGAACACGATACACACCTGAGTTCTAATCCACTTTGCCAATACCCGGCGCTCTCTCGTGAACACAAGTCATTCTAGGGTTCGTTCCTAACCAAAACCTAGGCATCGTATTCCTATTGCTCTGATACCATCTAATCTGTCACGCCCCGAGTTCAAAAACTAGTGTATAATTTTTTTTTTTTTTTTTATCAGAGTTGCAAAAATAGCGAGGGCAATGACAGACCGCCACATATATAGAAGAGTCCCAATCCCCTATGGAATTGAGCCTTTTCTATATATGCACGGCTAGCTTGGCAACAACATCAAAGTACTAACTACGTACTACAAACAACAGTAACAAGTAAACTTTACAACTATCTTTACAAATATACAACTGAAATACAATTTCCTTTCTCTCAAACATCTATTACATAACTTTTCGGCTGTCCAGGGTCAACCTCTATATCGATACCTCGCCAATTCGTCCCGACATCCCAACACCCGCTCGACCTGAAAAACAGTCACCCGAGGGTGTGAGACACACCGGAGTGTATCCCAGTGGGCACGACGAGCCGAGAAATAGCAGATCGTACCTACTGGTATACAATACTAGCGGATAGTAAAGATCACATTAGGTAAGCATTTATGAAGCGAATGAATAACCAACAGGAATATGTATAATCTTGACAGGAATATAATGAACCAAGCATGCTGAATAATTGTATAGGCAGGTATCAAACAAATGAATAATCATCAAGGAAATACATCAATATCTCAGCAGGGGTAAACTGGATAAACAATCAGCAGGTCTACTGATATCAAGAATACTGAATTAAGCATGCTGAGAACTATATAGGCAGGTATCAAACAAATGCTAATGATAAATGAATGAATTCAAGTAGGACCCAGGAAATCATGAGATATGATAAAAGCAGACTAAAAGCAACATATGCGTCAAATAAATGAAATATCAAATTACCTAATTACAAGTCACCATATTGGTTCCACAAAACCTCAGGCAAGTTTGCCCACTTGGCACCACCTGGTTGACATTTCCCCCCACAAAGGGTCACGGGTCGCTATTGCTAACCACATTACCGGTAAAGAACATCTACACGGGTCATGACTCCGCTGATGTTCGTGAAGTACAACGGTGCGGGCGATCAAATGCAAATGCTCAAACTCACGGTCCACTGACCGGGTAATCGGCAATAAGCCGGGAAATAGTCCCCTCTGGGATGCAACAGTGATATGATAACAACATCTCAACTCAATGCAAGATCAACAACAAATCTCAACTCAAATGCAGGATCAATGCATACCTATCTTTTGTGCCTCCAGTAGACTTAGTGGGCATACCGTGGATATTGGTGACGGTACCCACTGAGATCTACCTTCTGGAGTAGATCTCACACCCGCTGCGGTGATAGGTTCCTGAGGTAGCTGTTCCGGCTGGGTTCGCGCGGAGACAGCTGATCGAGGTGAGGACGTGGCTGAGTAGTTCCTTACCGTATTGAGAGTCAGAGGTAGATGCACCATGTATTTTATGTTTCTACTTTTGTACTGGACAGTCTGAGAGATTGGTGAGGCTTTTATATTCATTTGACAGTTGAGAGATGTTGTATTGAGGATGATTTTATTTATATCAGATGTTCAGTGGATTTCTGTAGCTATTGGTTTGGTTTTCAGCTCTGATACATGTTAGCTATAGATCTGACTTGCAGGGTTGATGTTTCGTCTGTGCGCCAGTTTCCGTACAGATGGCGGATCTGTTGGCGAGCCCGGGTCGCAGTTTCGACCCCGGGGCGTGACAGATTTAGGTGGTATCAGAGCCTAGGAATATAGGTCGTTGAGGACTTAGTGACCCTAGGCTATTGGTTTGACAGTAGGATGACTGTCGTGAGAGACGAGACTTTAGCGAGAGTCCTGATTGAGTTTGTACCTCCCCCGAGGGATTGGGGCGAGTGATTTGACATGTTTATTCTCTAAAGTGATTATGTTGGCTGCAGACAACATAATGCTTTAGAATAGTTTACATGTTCTAGACTTTCGCTTGATTGGGTCGAGAGTGTTTGAGGTTTGGTTGGTTGTGGCAGTTGTCCTTGTTGGCCCTGTGATGCCGTACAGCGGCTAGGGCGTGTTTGACCTTGGATGAGGAGCCCGATCAGCGGGAAGCTGAATGGACAGAGCAGAGAGAGGTCTGTGAGTTACGGGCCCAGGTAGCCAGTTGTTGAGGCGACGCGGCGCCAGAAAGAGAACACGGAGCGCGTGATGCGCAGGTTTGAGCAGAGAGCATCGACTGAGGTATCGCCAGTAGTACCTCTAGCCGCGACGTTGTCGACTTCGACCAGTTCGCACTGTGAGTGGTGCAGGAGCAGCAAGAGTTGCTGATTGGTTGTTGTTCATTCGCCAGTTGTGAGGACCCGGATCCCCACGATGAGATTACTGGTTGACCAGCAGCTTCTGGAGGCCTTTGTGGCGTCTCGGTGGTGTTTGTGCACCAATTGGACACTAGTGATGGACTCAGTGTGTTAAATGGATCACGAGAGTAGTCAGAGGACCCCGTCGGATGTTTAGAAGTGGTTTCGTGCAAAACAGATATTAAAATTGGGCTCAGCGCGAAGTTTGGAAAAAAACATCTTTCCGGATGCCTTCGGCAATTTTTAGAGTTGGAATTTGGCAAAACGGACAGCGGATTTGGATTCAGCGCGCGAAAATGATGAAAATGGACTATCTACCTGTAATTTTCGGAGCCTGGATGCCGCGCACGGATTTCGAGGCAAGGGGGCACTATTCCGGCGGCTGGGGCAGCGCCGGCGACGGCGGAGGGCGGCGGCGCGTGCTCGGGCAGGCGCAGGCACGGCAGCGGGCAGGCGCGGGCAGCGCGCGGGCGCGGGCAGGGCGCGGGCAGCGTTCGGGGGAGCGCGGTGCACGGGGTCAGGTGTACCACGTGGCATTCTGCTATTGGGCTTGGGCGGACACGTGGCTGTTACGGAGAGGCTGGTTCATTGGTCGCGGTCCACGATGCTGTGAGGGGGGTGCCTTGGGGCGCGTGCGTGCAGGGATGGCAGGCGGCGCAAGCACGCGCATGTGGGCGCGCGTTGACTGCTCTCCCGCGCATTAGGTGTGCCACGTGTCGGCAGCAGTGTGGACCACGTGGCGCCAGACGGGTGGGCCTTTTGGCTGTGTGCTGTTTGAAGGTGACATGGCGCAACCAGAGCATTCCGGACGCGCGATGGACGGCCACGATTTGGTTACTGTTTGAGCCCGAAATATTCGGGCGACCGAAACTTGGACACAAGCGTCATTTTTTGAATTGTTTTTCCCAGCCTATAAATAGGCCGACAACAATGGCTGGTAGCTCTTTCCCTGCTCAGCTTCTCCCAGTGTGACCTTCACGAAGATTTCTCCTCTTTCAGAGCTGGTTCCAACTGTGGATTCCCAAAATTTTCTGTGACACGCACTTTGAGGTTTCCATTTTTACGGCGCGGCGCGACGCTCGTTCATTTGTGACCCCCCTTCGTCGCGTTTTGGTGCGAGGACTCCCCCTGCTTACTCCGACCTTCGTTTTCGGCGATTCTTGCGCCATTGGAAGGGCAACAGACAGAGCTACGATCTTGGTACTTCCTGCTTCCCCTTGTTTTGCGCTTTTCAAGTAGTTTTTCAAAGCTTTCTGTGACCCGTTTTACTGTGGTTGATTTTTGGAAAACGGCTCAGTTTCTTGGCGATATCTCCGCGCTCGGACATCGGATTGAGACGTGCCTATACACTTTTTGCATCTACGCGTCGCAAGGATTCTCGTCGTATTTTTCTGGGATTTTTCTAAGATTTACCCGAAGGTACTCGTTTCGAAGGGCTCGACGCGACGATCGCGACTGTATTTTTGTCAGATTTTTCTAAGTTCTTGCTACAGGTGAAAAATCAGCATCTTTGGGATTGTTCCGACAGATTTGTATGTACTTGGATATTTTGGAATAAAAGTGAAACCTTGGACCTTATTGTTGTACCCAGGAAGGTTCGCGAGTGTTTCTGAACCTGTTGGAACTGGAGATAATGGTTTCCGGGTATTTTCAGCTGTTTGGAGCCGAGGCTTGCGCGACATGTACCTAGGGTGCAGTTTTGGGCAGATTTTGGATTGTGAGCGTCTACACTCTTCACCGACTTCGGCTTTGCCTGCGGAAAGCGCTTCAGGTGGGTGCTTTGTTTCCAGAACCGGTGGACGGTTCTCTAATTCTGTATGTTAGGATGCATGCATGTCGAGGGTACACGGTATATGATTGAGAGGTAGGTAAACTTGATAATGATAACTGTATGATTAATTACAAGAATAGTATTTATGATGTATACTGAGGACTTGCGTGATTTGGATCTTTATATTGGTGATTAGTGTAAGCTTACCTAGGATAATGTTACCCTATGTGATTATGTAGCATGCCATGTTAGCACATAGCCGTTTATGCGATTGGTTTATGCGATGGGGCAGGATTATGTAGCTATGTTCGGATTATACTCTGAGGAGTTATTATAGATCGAGGATTATGGACATGTAGTTAGGCCATCTTTTCCTGCTATACTACATATTGGAACTTGACTTAGGAGAAACCATGCTTTTCCTTTCTCTTTCTCTTTCTTTGTTAGTCAGATGGTCAGTGTTGCTCGGGTTCGAGCAGGGGTCGGGACTTGATGTCTGGGACAGGTTGGATTAGTTTGTGGGGTTTTGCGGCGACCGCGGATATTGGGCGGTTGACCGGATATTTACTTATGCATCAGATTGGGGATCAGTATTCTTTTAGTGGAGGGGTGTGTTCCACTGGGGCTTTATTGTTGTGATCCAGTCCTGCTTTTGAAATTCGGAAGTCGCTCAACACACTTTTCATCCAAATGAGTTGGGTTGAACAACTAACCGCTGAGATATATTCCGCTTCGGCAGTTGAGAGTGCAATGCAGTTTTGCTTTTTACTGTGCCATGCAACAAGGCAGTGGCCTAAATAAAAACATGCAGCACTCGTACTTTTCCGATCATCCACAGATCCTGCCCAATCGGCATCTGAGTATCCAATAATATCTAGACTTGTTCCCATAGGATACCAAATTCCGAAATTTATGGTTCCTTTAATGTATCGGATGATCCGTTTCACCGCTTTCAGGTGAACCTCCTTTGGTGCAGATTGATATCTCGCGCAGATCCCAACACCAAAAGATATATCCGGGCGACTAGCCGTGAGGTAAAGTAGACTTCCAATCATACTCCGATAAAGTTTCTCGTCTACATTCTCACTAAAAGATTCACTTCCTAATCCTTTATTGCTAGTTCCCATTGGAGTTGGAAAATCTTTATAATTTTCTAGATCAAACTTTTTGACCAACTCCAAAGCATACTTGGATTGACACAAATGGATGTTACGGAATTTGAGTTGGCATAGTTTCGTGAAAGTCTCAAGTCTTGAAGATTGAAGGTGAAGAAAGTTGGATCATTTAACTCAATCTCAAGAAAGAAGAATTCAAAAGGATCAGGTATGTTTAACTAAAGATTTTGTGTGATCCGAATACTTCTTGTAGTGTAGAAACACTTGGAAGAATCTTTCATTGCATAAAAATCAAAAACTGGACTTGGGACATGTTCAGGATCCGGATCAGGTTGTTCGATCCGGATCCCGAAGGTGGTTCGTTCATACACCAGTTCAATCCGGATCGTAGCCTCTCTTGATCCGGATCCCGAACACTGAGTTTACCATCTTCCTTGAACGATCCGGATCAGGCTTCGCAATCCGGATCCCGAACGTTGATGTTTGGTGAACTGTATGAACGATCCAGATCAAGCACTTCGATCCGGATCCCGAACCTTCGTTTTTCTGGAATTGCCTGACTCGTTACGACGATCCGGATCACAGCTAATCCGATCCGGATCGCCGTCCGTAAAATTTCCAGAAATGTTAGGTTTTTTATTCTTATCTCCTTCCTAGGGTTTCTAACCTATAAATAGACCCTATGACTCTTTTTCATAGAGGCCGATAATCCAAATAGCCGTCATTTTCATATATCATCTTATACGGCTCTAGATCCACATATAGAGAAGAAAGGAAATCATTAGAGAATACTCTATGTTTCTTCATCTATATTGATTAGTTTGATTCTAGGTTTTCATACTCACATCTTGAGTTGAATCAAACTAATGAATACTTAGATGGTATTTCCGATCTATCTTTGATCTAAGTATTCGGCGGATCATCACCACCAAAAACAATGATTTACCCCAAAAATCGGCGCGTGGATTCGCGTGTCCTTGTGGATTCAAGGTTCAACCGCTCTCGTGGATTCGGAGCGAGGCACGTTCGTGGATTCGAAGGGTGCTATTGGGTGAAGACCGTGGATTCGGTCGGACGTCGTGGATTCGACGTTGGACGCCGTGGATTCGGCGTTGGGCGCAGATCGTGGATTCGAGAAGCGTCGCGGAGCGAGCGGAGAAGATCCTCTAGGAGCGTATGGAAAAGGTTGAGTCGTAAGTGTGTACGGTAAATCACCTTGTACGTGTTTTAATTCTAGTGGATTTCTGCCGTGTTATCGGTCCCGTGGTTTTTTACTCCGGTGATAGAGTTTTCCACGTAAAAATCTTGCGTATTATTTTTATTTCCGCATTGGGTTTTTATCGCAACGATTTTTGAGTGTTTATATGTTTACACCTATTCACCCCCCTCTAGGTGTTTTTTCCCCTATTTAGATCCTTATTACATATAACCCAACAAGTGGTATCAGAGAGGGAATAGGGTTGTAAACAATGGTTGAAGGTGGAAACATCAACCGACCCCCGTTCTTCGATGGAACAAATTATGCGTACTGGAAAGTGCGGATGAAAGCCTTTTTAATTTCCATCGACGAACGGGTGTGGCAATCAATTGAATTAGGATGGTCTAATCCAACTGAATTTATTGGTGATGTTCACACCTTAAAACCTAGGTCGAAATGGACCAAGGAAGAGTTAGATTCATCTTCTTACAATGGCAAGGGAATTAATGCTATTTTTAATGCCTTATCTCAAACTGAATTCTCTCGCGTCTCGGCATGTGAGACTGCGAAAGAAATCTGGGATGTTCTTCAGGTTACACATGAGGGAACTAACCTCGTGAAGATTCAGAAACTGCAAATGCTTACGAGCAAGTTTGACTCTATCTTAATGGCAGAAAATGAATCTTTCACGGACTACTATACACGATTGCAAGACATCGTAAACTCATGTGCTAATCTGGGAGAGAAGATTCCATAATTTAAGATTGTAAGAAAGATTTTAAGAACTCTTCCTGAACGATTTCGCCCAAAGGTTACTGCCATTGAAACTATTAAACACCCGGACGAAATATGTGTAGAAGAATTAGTTGGTTCATTACAAACTTATGAAATGACATTTACTACTAACAATTCTTCTGGAAAGGCATCCACTTCTAAGTCTTCAGGTTATGCGTTGAAAACAACTAAGGAAGAAGACGCGGATACATCCTCTTCAGACGACGACGAGAACCTTTCTATGGAGGAATTTGAGAAGCAGCTCGCTCTCTTGACAAGGAAGTTTCGCCGCAACTTTCGAAGGGGTAATTCAAGCAAATCTCCATCCTTCGGAAAGTCAAACAAAGGCAAGGGTACTTCAAGTTACAAGTCAAGAAAGCAAGAGAACTTCTCAAAGGATAAGAAAAGTTCAGAAGGACAACTACAATGTTTCAAATGTCGAGGCTACGGCCACATTGCAACGGAGTGTCCTAACAAGTATCCAGCAAAGAAGAAGGCGATGCAAGTCATCACTTGGGATGACAACTCAACGTCAAATGAGTCGTCTTCGAGTGATGAAGAAAAGAGCTCCACGGCATTCCACGCGTCCATATCTTCTCCCTTCATGTGCTTTATGGCAAGTACATCCGAGTCGTTGTCCAACTCCACTGTTGAAAAGAATGCAACGGACAATGAATCGGATGATTCGGAAGGTGAAGATTTTGCTCTAGCCTACCACAGACTTTTGAGGGATTCAAAGAAAGTGGCTAAGCAAAACAAGAGTTTGAGAGGGAGAGTGCATGATCTCGAAGAAGAAGCAAAAAGAGCGACTTCTCTCTCAAACGCTCTTGAAGTGGAAAGGGAAAACCTGATAAAAGCAAATGTTTCCCTTCAAGAGTCCAATGAGCAACTTGAGAAGGAACATACAAATCTGGTGGATAACGCGAATCACTTCTCAAAGCTCTACAACGAGGCTCGACAGGATAACCTGGAAATGACAAAGACCATTTTCCAACTCAAGGATGACTTACAGCGATTCTCTTCAGGAAGGAGTAAGTTGGATAGACTTCTTGGTCTTGGTCAATCAAATCGGTTCGGCCTCGGATACACTCAAACTGGAAACAGTCCAAGTTCGAGTGGGACAGTTTTTGTGCCTCAGTCGGTATCTCCTCCTCCGACACCGGAATTCAAGACAAACAACGACAACAAACCTACTTCATCCTCTTTGGGATCGTCAAGATCTAAGGTATGTTTTCATTGTGGTGTTTCAGGGCACATAAGAAGATATTGCAAGACGGGAGTCGAACGCTCATCTCAAGCACCTCTTGCAACAACTACCAAAAAGGCTCCTCCCCAGAAATCAAAGCAAAACTTTTCAAATGAAAAGAGACTTGGTAGTTCATCGCGCAAGACGATTTCATCAAGGAGCAACAATCGCTATAACAAGACGCTTTCACCTAGGCATATAACTTCACGACCATTACCGACGCACTCCAAAAAGGTTTGGGTGCGCAAAGGTGAAATTTTCCCTTGTCTTGTTTCCAATGTTTCCTTGCATGCATATGATAGTTCGTCTTGGTATCTGGATAGCGGGTGTTCCCGTCACATGACCGGTGACAAAAATAGTTTTCAAAATATTGAGAAAATCTCCGGAGGACACGTTGTTTTCGGAGACGGTCGATCTTCCAAAATTGTTGGAAAAGGGACGGTAGCTATTCCAGATGGCCCGATCTTGAAAAACGTCTTATTTGTTGATGGCCTTAAGACTAACCTCATAAGCATAAGTCAACTTTGCGACAATGGTTTTTCAGTTAACTTTTCATCTGTTGAATGCGTTGTAACTGATAAGGACCATGTCTTCTTTTTAAAAGGGGTTAGATCTGAAAACAATTGTTATGTTGTTCCTAATAAATTTTCTGAAAATTGTAACTTTGTCACGCCCCGGGTGTAAACCAGAACCCGGGCCCGTCTACAGATCCGCCGTGCATGCGGTATTTCCCACATACACGAAGCGTCGGTAACCTGCTCAGATAAGAAATAATAAAAAAAGAGCATAATAATCAGAGCTAAACTAAAACTACTGTATCTCAGACAGAAGCTGGAAGTAAAAGAGTACAACAGTGGAATAAAATACAGATGTCTCTCCCAGCTCACCACTAAATACAAACAGCTGGCAAAAGCCAGACCCAAAAAGAAATAAACAAAAGCTGTCTGAGAAGACCAGGTACCCAAAAGCTCCAGCTACAACCCTCGGGAGGCTCTCTATCTAGTCCGCGATGCGCTTGCCCCGATCAGTTGCTGACGGCCCAGCAACTCCCACAGAGGACTCTGCAAAACAAGGGGGAAGAAAGAAACAAGAAAAGACAATGGGGGGTAAGTACTACTATAAACAGTAGCCTCCCCTAGTGGGTAAAGCCTCAGCTCAAATATGCCCACCAGGTAATCAGAGGCAAAAGGGGAAGAAGAGAAAGGGGGGGTGAAGCTATGAATGACAACTGATGAAGTGCTACCCCTAATATGCCTCTACATGGTAAACCAATAAGTATGGAAAAGTATGCATCAGTATCAAGAAGCCTGTCAAAATGACCCAATCTAACGCCAGTGGACACTGGCACTGCCTGCTAATCTCATCTGTGGGGATACTGACCGACTACTGCCTGATACGGTCATGTCCCCAACGTAAGTAACAGATCGGCATCGGCCCGTCCGATCAAGCTCTAAAGTAATAACAGACCGGCATCGAACCGTCCGGTCGCACACTCCGGAGTGGCACTCGAGGGGAGCGACCCACACGAGTAAGGAAATCACTGTAACAAGCATCTCTGTAACCACTGTCTCATAATAGCAGGACTGGATCATGACTATGATCAAAGTGGAAAACTCCATCCACTAAAGAAAGCCCGATCCCCAAAACCCCCAATCTGATGCAACAGTAACAACCCGGTCAACCACCCAAGATCCGTGGTCGCCGCAACACCCTGCCAAAAGCCCAACCTGTCCCAAATCCCCAATACCTGGCTACACTGTCCAACACACGCTCGAACCTGAGCGACTATGCCGCAAGTCTATCGATAATAGGAGAAGAAAAGAATAAATGCATGGTTTCTCCTAAGTCAAGTCCCAAAAGATAGTGTAGCAATAAAAGATGTCAATATTTAAGTGACCCGTTTAATCATGCATTGTCTCAATATGTTGTCCATTTTCCAAGAGTAATCAGTTCAGAGTGACATAAGCTAAAGTGACAGTCTCATAGAATATTTAGCAATTTTAATATCCTCAACTATTATTTTAACCCTAAACATGCAGTCCAACAATTTCCACATGGATCAAATAACAATTTATCAAAGATCAATCAACCAATAATTAATTCCCTAGAGCATGCAAGGTTACTAATAATACTTTGGGCCTCAAAAATGAAGGAACACTCTGATGTTCCTAGTGGGCATACCAAAGGAGAGGAGTACAACAACCACCCACCTGAAGTGCTAACTGTCCGGATCCGTACAGCAAGAAAATACCAAAACTCCAAATCCTTGCTCCCACAATTTTAGCACACCCGTAATATTCCTGGTACAATACAAAGCTCACTAATTACACTTAGGCTCCCAATTATTGCTCTTATAACCATCTACAACCTCGGATTCACAACTGTTAAATTATCACCTGCAGAAAGTGCCCAGAAAATTCCAAGAAAAATACCACAGCGATCCTCGCGTCGATAGCTTCGCAACGGTACCTTGCACGCCCAAATCCGAGTTCGGTAAGTCAAGATAAAAATTCGGCAAGGGGGTACACTCATACAAAAATCTGTGCTAAAAACTGTGCACTGTTCACTGAGAAAACAGTAATCTCACCTCGAAATAAATCTCACAAAAATCCAATAAAAATACGAGCGTGTTCCTTGCGATCCGTAGATGAAAAAGTTGTATAGGCTCGTTTCCGTCTGATGCTCGTGCGCGAAGATATGGTCAAAATACCCCGCTGCTGTCAAGGAAGTCCACACAGAAAAAGGGGTCACTGTTTGCCTCGGGATCCGTGCCAAAACCTCGGAACGAGAAAGCGCGACCAAAACAAAAGATGAAGTCCTACCTCTTAGGAGTCTACCGGCGCAAGAATCACAGAAAAGTGAGCTCGGGGTAGTCCAGGGGAGCCAAAACACTGTCGCTGCGCCGAAGAAGAACACTAGAAAGCAACGTCGCGCCGCGCCGTAAAATGGGGAACCTCGGGATTCGTGCCTCCTAAAATCCTAGAACTTGGCAGGAAGATCAAGGATTAAGAGGGGAAAATTTCACCAAGAGGAAGCTCGGGGAGATCTTGCACAGACAGAGAGAAAAAAGGCAGCAAAGAGGGCTCGGGCTGGCTATTTATAGGCTGAAGAAATCTTTTGGGAAAATACCCATCAGGTCCCAACTTTCGGGCGCCCGAAAGTTTTCGGGCGCACACAGTGCGGCCCGGCCCAGAACTTTCGGGCGCGCACAGTGCGGCCCAGCCCAAAATGCTCCGTCGGACGGGATCCTGGCTTCGTCCGACCCGCCCCGGCGCCCGCCACGTGTCGCCCGAACAGGCGGCAGCCATGCAAGCTGCCGCGGAGTGCGCCACGTGTCCCCCGCCCGCGTCAACGCGGTAGGTGGCGCCCGCGAATCAGCGGGCGCCACGTGGCGCTGCCCACGTCGCCGTACCTGCCCCGCGTACGGCCACCTGCCCGCGACCTGCCCCGCGCGCTGCGTGGACCGCGCGCACATGCGCCCGCCAACCGGGTGCTGCCACGTGGCGCGCCCCCGGTCCACGCCTCCCCGCGCTCGCCCGTGGACCAAGCGCGCGTGGGCCGCCCAATCAGGCGCTGCCACGTGGACACCCGCCGGTCCACGCGCCCCGCGGTGCACCCCGGTCACAGCCCAGACCTTCCGTGGACCCAGCCGCGTGCGCCGGCCAATCCGAGCCTGCCACGTGGCATCCCCGCCGGTCCACGGCTCCCCCATGCACCAAAAATCCAGTAAAACTTCCGGGAGTCCTTTTTTGGGCATCCGGACTCAGAATTTAGCAAACAAAGAGTCGTTTTCAAGCGTTTTTCCGCACTGAATCCAAATCCACCCTCTATTTGGCCAAATTCCTCCTCTAAAATTCGGCAAAAGCAGCCGAAGGCCAAAACAGCCAACCAAAGCTCACAGGGTCCATCTGTGGCATCCCTTTGATGCACCATGGGCCAGATACACCATCAACAGGTGTTTGCACAGTGGATTCATGGGAAAAAGCTGTAAGGAGTTTAGGGGCCCTACATCCTCCCCCACTAAAAAAAGTTTCGTCCCCGAAACAAAGAAAACAGAACAGACGTACCTCAAATAGAAGCCTCGAATAAGAAAGGGTAGGCATCCCTCATCACTGTCTCCAGCTCCCAAGTAGCCTCTCGCTCCTCATGATTGCTCCACAAGATCTTCACATAAGGAATGGCCCGGTTGCGCAATTCCCTCACCTCACGAGCAAGAATCCGCAACGGGCGCTCCTCGTAGACCAAGTCCTCGCCGATCACCAACGAAGTGAAGTCAATCACGTGCGACGGGTCAAAAACATATCTCCTCAGAGCTGAGACATGAAAGACATCATGAACTCCGGCCAGGCGCGGGGGTAAGGCAACTCTGTATGCCACAGGACCAACTCTGTCTAGTACCTCAAAGGGTCCAATAAAGCGGGGACTGAGCTTTCCCCGTACTCCAAATCTCCGGACCCCTTTCGAGGGCGAGACCTTCAAGAAGACATGATCACCAACCTGAAACTCCAGGTCTCGCCGTCGAGTATCGGCGTAGCTCTTCTGACGACTCTGGGCTGTTTCAAGATGCCGGCGAATAATCCTGACTTTTTCCTCTGCCTCCAGAAGTAAATCCGGTCCCAAAGTCCTTCTCTCACCCACGTCACTCCAATATAAGGGAGACCGACACTTGCGTCCATACAACGCTTCAAACGGAGCCATCTGGATGCTCGCCTGATAGCTGTTGTTGTACGCGAACTCCACCAACGACAAGTGCCGGTACCACCCTCCTCCAAAATCCATAACGCACGCTCTCAACATATCCTCGAGGGTCTGTATGGTGCGTTCTGACTGTCCATCGGTCTGTGGGTGGAAAGCGGTGCTAAACCTGAGCTGAGTCCCCAATGCTGAATGCAAACTCCCCCAAAAGCGTGATACGAACCTCGGGTCACGATCTGACACAATCGAAGCAGGGATACCGTGAAGCCTCACTATCTCATCCAGATATAACTGTGCCAAACGCTCCAGTGACCAAGTCATCTGAACCGGTAAGAAGTGCGCCGACTTGGTGAGTCTGTCCACAATAACCCAGATCGCATCAGCCCCGCTCTGCGCCCTCGGCAATCCAGTGACGAAATCCATAGTGACGTGGTCCCATTTCCACTCGGGAATTGGAAGACTCTGCAACTTACCAGCAGGAACGCGATGCTCTGCTTTCACTTGCTGGCAAGTTAAACAATGAGCTACGAATCTCCCAATGTCCCGCTTCATCCCGGGCCACCAAAACTGTGCCTTGAGGTCCTTATACATCTTAGTACCTCCAGGATGGATGGTATAAGGTGTAAAATGGGCCTCTCTCAAAATCTGATCTCTAATCTCCTGATCCATAGGCACACACACTCGGTCCCTGTACCGCAGTACTCCCGAGCTATCCACAGAAAAATCCCCTGTCTGATCCGCCTGAAGCTGCGTCCTGATCCTCATCAAGTGGGGGTCCTCACTCTGAGCGTCCCTGATCCTCTCCAACAGAGTGGGCTGCAAGACCATAGACATGAGTCTAGCAGAGACCCCAGGGGATACTACCTCCAACTGTAACTGCCTCATCTGCTCGACCAACGGCGCCTGCTGCGAGATCAATAAGCTCAGACTCGTCCTCCTACTCAAAGCATCCGCCACAACATTGGCCTTGCCGGGATGATAAAGGATACTCAGATCGTAATCCTTTAACAGCTCCAGCCATCGGCGTTGCCTCAAATTCAGCTCCTTTTGGGTGAACAGATACTTCAAGCTCTTGTGATCAGTATAAATCTCGCAATGATCTCCATACAAATAATGCCGCCACAGCTTCAGAGCAAACACCACCGCTGCCAGCTCAAGATCATGAGTAGGGTAATTCCTCTCATAGTCCTTTAATTGCCGTGAAGCATAGGCAATCACCCTACCATGCTGCATCAACACACACCCCAGACCACTATGTGAGGCATCACTGTAGATCACAAATCCTTCCCCCATAACTGGGAGGGCAAGGATTGGAGCGGTCATCAACCTCTGCTTCAGCACCTCAAAACAGCTCTGGCAAGTCTCGCTCCAAACAAACTTAACCCCTTTTCTGGTCAGACGAGTGAGGGGAGAGGAAAGCTTCGCAAAGCCTTCCACAAAGCGCCGATAGTAGCCCGCCAATCCAAGAAAGCTCCGCACCTCGGTGATAGTCGTCGGCCTCGGCCAATCTCTAATAGCATCCACCTTGGCCGGATCCACCGCCACTCCAGCAGCTGAAACCACATGACCCAGAAAGGCAACCTCCCGGAGCCAAAACTCGCACTTTTTGAACTTAGCATACAACTTTTTCTCTCGCAGAAGCTGTAGCACGGTCCTCAAGTGCTCCTCGTGCTCCAGATCACTCCGGGAGTAGATCAGAATATCATCGATGAACACCACCACAAACCGATCCAAAAACGGCTGAAAAATCCTGTTCATCAAGTCCATGAATGCGGCAGGGGCATTAGTCAACCCAAAAGGCATCACAGTAAACTCATAATGCCCGTACCGCGATCTGAAAGCCGTCTTGGAGATGTCCTCGGCCCTCACCCTAAGCTGGTGGTAACCGGACTGCAGATCAATCTTCGAGAACACAGATGCTCCCTGTAACTGATCAAACAAATCATCTATCCGGGGGAGGGGATACTTGTTCCGGATGGTCACTTTGTTCAATTCCCTATAATCCACGCACAACCGCAGTGATCCATCCTTCTTCTTAACAAACAACACAGGCGCTCCCCACGGAGAAACACTGGGTCTAATGAAGCCCCTATCCAAAAGATCCTGAAGATGGGCTTTCAACTCCCTCAACTCAGCTGGCGCCATCCTATAGGGTGCCTTTGAGATTGGTGCAGTCCCAGGGACTACATCAATCACAAACTCAATCTCCCTCTCCGGCGGCATCGGCGTCAACTCAGGTGGAAACACATCTGGGAACTCTCGGACGATAGGGATATCCTCGAGTCCCAGTGCCGCCGTAGGCACCTCCACCACGGTGGCCAAAAAGGCAGTGCAACCTCTACTCATCATCCTCCTAGCTCTCGTCGAGGAAATGGTCGCTGCGAACAGCGTGCTCTGGCAGCCTCTGAAGATGAACTCCTCCTGTCCTGGCTCGCGAAGAGTCACCGTCCTCTCTCTGCAGTCGATAGTGGCGGAGTACCGAGATAGCCAATCCATCCCCAACACCAAGTCAAAATCATGGAGCTGCTGCAAGACAAGTAAGTCTGCAGGCAAAATCCAAGGCCCCAACTGCACCGGGCATGCCAAACAACGCTCCTCGACATGCAAAACGTGATCAGGAACCCGCACCTCTAATGCACAAGACAATGACTCTACCTCTAGACCATGCAGGGATGCAAATGCTCGACTAATGAAAGAATGAGATGCTCCAGTGTCGAATAAAGAGCGAGCCCGAATACCAAAAAGTAGAGTAATACCTGCCACCACCTGGTCTGCCGCTGCGGAATCTGCTAATTGGGCGGCATACACCCGCCCGCTTGGTGCTGGAGGTCGAGAATCTGAAAGATGGGAGGTGGACGGCCTGCTCGCTGGAGCATAAGGCCGCTGAGCTGATGGCTGCTGCTGCTGAGGGGGATATGGAGCCGACGCCGAAGAAGGTGCCGAAGAAGTAGCAAGGGGGCAAGTAGCTCGCACATGCCCCGGCTGTCCACAACGAAAGCATCGACCCCATCTCTGATCACATGTATCTGACGGGTGCTGCCCCCTGCAGAAAACACACCTATCAGATGGCCGGATATGCCTCGACTGCTGCTGCCTCGAGGACTGCTGCTGAGATCTCTGCGGCCTCTGCTGCGATCTCTGCTGCTGGTGCTGCTGCGGTCTCTGGGGTCCACCAGGCCCTCTCCTCTCAGATCGCCCACGGCCATAAGACTGGGACTGCGGCGGCCGTGGCGGTCTCCAAGAGCTGGCCTGTCCCCCGTCCTCTGGGGCTGGTCGCTTCCTGTCGGAACTCTGCGCGACCGCGGCCCTCCGTCTGGCCACCTGCTGATCGCCTCTCTCCACCCACTGTGCGTGCTCTGCGGCTGCCTCTAGGGTCTGAAATCTCTGTGCATGCACAAGCGTGAAAATCTCTGGACGGAGGCCTCCCTCGAACAACTCAACCTGGTGTGGACCGTCACGAGCGACGAAGGGCACACAGTTCAGCAACTCCATGAACTCCTGGAAATAGACATGGGCCGGTCGATCGCCCTGCTGTAGATTCTTCAAGTCGTCCTCCAACTTCTTCTTCACACTGGTAGAAAAATAGGTGTCCAATACCATCCGTTTGAACTCCTCCCAAGGCAACTGCCGAGTGATCCGGAACTCCAGTGGCTCAACTCGCTGCCACCAAAAATCAGCATCTCCATCCAAACAGTGCACCGCCATGTGCACTCGATACCTCGGGTCGATGAAGAAGTCCCGAAAAAGCTTCTCCATCGCAGAAAGCCATCTCCCAACAGCCCGGGGCTGAGCATCCCGCCCCGAGAATCTAGGTGGTCCCCGCTTAACAAACGCAGCGAGTTTGTCAGCAAAATCCCGCTCCTCCTCCGCAGTCAAAGGCTGAATAGCTCCAGGAGCCCCGCTACTAGAAGATGGTGCCGTCGGCACAAAAGGTACAACAAGAGGCACAGGGGCCTCAGGAACAGCTGGGGGTGGTGCCTCCCTCTGAGCAAGCAGCTGCTCAATCCTCTGCTCCTGGCGGCGCTGACCCTCCGCCAACTGGGCCACCAAGGCCCGCAACTCAGTAAGCTCGGGGGGGGTAGGCTGCTCTGGCTCAACAGGGGGTGAAGGGACACCCCGAGTGGGAATCCGACGTCGAGGAGGCATCCTGCCACAAGAAACCAATCATCAGCAACAAAACCCCACACGACCCAATCTGGCGAAAGTCAAAAGACATCCTCCTATTTCTGTCACCTTATGTTGTCTGCAGCCAACATAATGGTCCAACAGAGATAGGCTATGTCGATCTCTCTTCACTCACAAGAAGAGTCAACTATAAAATCACCGACTTTCGCAAAAATGTTACGCCACTCACGCCCTATCATCCTAGGGTCTGTCCAAAAGCCTAGGGTTTCCTAAGTCCCAACTGACCTATCCCTAAGCTCTGATACCAACTTAATCTGTCACGCCCCGGGTGTAAACCAGAACCCGGGCCCGTCTACAGATCCGCCGTGCATGCGGTATTTCCCACATACACGAAGCGTCGGTAACCTGCTCAGATAAGAAATAATAAAAAAAGAGCATAATAATCAGAGCTAAACTAAAACTACTGTATCTCAGACAGAAGCTGGAAGTAAAAGAGTACAACAGTGGAATAAAATACAGATGTCTCTCCCAGCTCACCACTAAATACAAACAGCTGGCAAAAGCCAGACCCAAAAAGAAATAAACAAAAGCTGTCTGAGAAGACCAGGTACCCAAAAGCTCCAGCTACAACCCTCGGGAGGCTCTCTATCTAGTCCGCGATGCGCTTGCCCCGATCAGTTGCTGACGGCCCAGCAACTCCCACAGAGGACTCTGCAAAACAAGGGGGAAGAAAGAAACAAGAAAAGACAATGGGGGGTAAGTACTACTATAAACAGTAGCCTCCCCTAGTGGGTAAAGCCTCAGCTCAAATATGCCCACCAGGTAATCAGAGGCAAAAGGGGAAGAAGAGAAAGGGGGGGTGAAGCTATGAATGACAACTGATGAAGTGCTACCCCTAATATGCCTCTACATGGTAAACCAATAAGTATGGAAAAGTATGCATCAGTATCAAGAAGCCTGTCAAAATGACCCAATCTAACGCCAGTGGACACTGGCACTGCCTGCTAATCTCATCTGTGGGGATACTGACCGACTACTGCCTGATACGGTCATGTCCCCAACGTAAGTAACAGATCGGCATCGGCCCGTCCGATCAAGCTCTAAAGTAATAACAGACCGGCATCGAACCGTCCGGTCGCACACTCCGGAGTGGCACTCGAGGGGAGCGACCCACACGAGTAAGGAAATCACTGTAACAAGCATCTCTGTAACCACTGTCTCATAATAGCAGGACTGGATCATGACTATGATCAAAGTGGAAAACTCCATCCACTAAAGAAAGCCCGATCCCCAAAACCCCCAATCTGATGCAACAGTAACAACCCGGTCAACCACCCAAGATCCGTGGTCGCCGCAACACCCTGCCAAAAGCCCAACCTGTCCCAAATCCCCAATACCTGGATACACTGTCCAACACACGCTCGAACCTGAGCGACTATGCCGCAAGTCTATCGATAATAGGAGAAGAAAAGAATAAATGCATGGTTTCTCCTAAGTCAAGTCCCAAAAGATAGTGTAGCAATAAAAGATGTCAATATTTAAGTGACCCGTTTAATCATGCATTGTCTCAATATGTTGTCCATTTTCCAAGAGTAATCAGTTCAGAGTGACATAAGCTAAAGTGACAGTCTCATAGAATATTTAGCAATTTTAATATCCTCAACTATTATTTTAACCCTAAACATGCAGTCCAACAATTTCCACATGGATCAAATAACAATTTATCAAAGATCAATCAACCAATAATTAATTCCCTAGAGCATGCAAGGTTACTAATAATACTTTGGGCCTCAAAAATGAAGGAACACTCTGATGTTCCTAGTGGGCATACCAAAGGAGAGGAGTACAACAACCACCCACCTGAAGTGCTAACTGTCCGGATCCGTACAGCAAGAAAATACCAAAACTCCAAATCCTTGCTCCCACAATTTTAGCACACCCGTAATATTCCTGGTACAATACAAAGCTCACTAATTACACTTAGGCTCCCAATTATTGCTCTTATAACCATCTACAACCTCGGATTCACAACTGTTAAATTATCACCTGCAGAAAGTGCCCAGAAAATTCCAAGAAAAATACCACAGCGATCCTCGCGTCGATAGCTTCGCAACGGTACCTCGCACGCCCAAATCCGAGTTCGGTAAGTCAAGATAAAAATTCGGCAAGGGGGTACACTCATACAAAAATCTGTGCTAAAAACTGTGCACTGTTCACTGAGAAAACAGTAATCTCACCTCGAAATAAATCTCACAAAAATCCAATAAAAATACGAGCGTGTTCCTTGCGATCCGTAGATGAAAAAGTTGTATAGGCTCGTTTCCGTCTGATGCTCGTGCGCGAAGATATGGTCAAAATACCCCGCTGCTGTCAAGGAAGTCCACACAGAAAAAGGGGTCACTGTTTGCCTCGGGATCCGTGCCAAAACCTCGGAACGAGAAAGCGCGACCAAAACAAAAGATGAAGTCCTACCTCTTAGGAGTCTACCGGCGCAAGAATCACAGAAAAGTGAGCTCGGGGTAGTCCAGGGGAGCCAAAACACTGTCGCTGCGCCGAAGAAGAACACTAGAAAGCAACGTCGCGCCGCGCCGTAAAATGGGGAACCTCGGGATTCGTGCCTCCTAAAATCCTAGAACTTGGCAGGAAGATCAAGGATTAAGAGGGGAAAATTTCACCAAGAGGAAGCTCGGGGAGATCTTGCACAGACAGAGAGAAAAAAGGCAGCAAAGAGGGCTCGGGCTGGCTATTTATAGGCTGAAGAAATCTTTTGGGAAAATACCCATCAGGTCCCAACTTTCGGGCGCCCGAAAGTTTTCGGGCGCACACAGTGCGGCCCGGCCCAGAACTTTCGGGCGCGCACAGTGCGGCCCAGCCCAAAATGCTCCGTCGGACGGGATCCTGGCTTCGTCCGACCCGCCCCGGCGCCCGCCACGTGTCGCCCGAACAGGCGGCAGCCATGCAAGCTGCCGCGGAGTGCGCCACGTGTCCCCCGCCCGCGTCAACGCGGTAGGTGGCGCCCGCGAATCAGCGGGCGCCACGTGGCGCTGCCCACGTCGCCGTACCTGCCCCGCGTACGGCCACCTGCCCGCGACCTGCCCCGCGCGCTGCGTGGACCGCGCGCACATGCGCCCGCCAACCGGGTGCTGCCACGTGGCGCGCCCCCGGTCCACGCCTCCCCGCGCTCGCCCGTGGACCAAGCGCGCGTGGGCCGCCCAATCAGGCGCTGCCACGTGGACACCCGCCGGTCCACGCGCCCCGCGGTGCACCCCGGTCACAGCCCAGACCTTCCGTGGACCCAGCCGCGTGCGCCGGCCAATCCGAGCCTGCCACGTGGCATCCCCGCCGGTCCACGGCTCCCCCATGCACCAAAAATCCAGTAAAACTTCCGGGAGTCCGTTTTTGGGCATCCGGACTCAGAATTTAGCAAACAAAGAGTCGTTTTCAAGCGTTTTTCCGCACTGAATCCAAATCCACCCTCTATTTGGCCAAATTCCTCCTCTAAAATTCGGCAAAAGCAGCCGAAGGCCAAAACAGCCAACCAAAGCTCACAGGGTCCATCTGTGGCATCCCTTTGATGCACCATGGGCCAGATACACCATCAACAGGTGTTTGCACAGTGGATTCATGGGAAAAAGCTGTAAGGAGTTTAGGGGCCCTACAAACTTAGCCACTTTGAATAATGAAACTCTTTGGCATGAAAGGCTAGGTCACTTAAATTTTAAGGAACTTACTAGAATTTCAAACAAGGACGTGGTCAAGGGGGTTCCAAAACTTTTATTTAAACAAAACGTTGTGTGTGGTGGTTGCCAAAAGGGAAAACAGTCTAGGACTGCTCACAAGAACTTGAACCACGTTGGTACAAAACGGCCCTTGGAACTTTTGCACATGGACTTAATGGGGCCGACCCGTCAACCATCTTTGGGAGGTAAATGGTACATTTTCTTATTGGTTGATGATTTCTCTAGGTTTTCTTGGGTAGCATTTTTAAAAGAGAAAGCTGATACTTTTGATTCTTTTCACGAGATTTGCCTTCGTATTATGATTGAAAAGAATGAAAAGATCATTCGTGTTAGAAGTGATAGAGGTGGAGAATTCATTAATTCAAAATTCATTGACTTTTGTACTTCAAACGGTATTAAGCATGAATTCTCTGCACCCTATACACCTCAACAGAATGGTGTTGTCGAGCGCAAGAACAGGGTTGTTCAAGAGATGGCGCGTGTGATGCTTCATAGCCGGAATTTACCGCTACATTTTTGGGCTGAAGCTGTGAACACTGCTGTCTATGTCATTAATCGAGTGTTCTTGCGCCCGGGAACGTTAACTACACCATATGAACTATGGTGTGGTAGAAAACCCAACATCAAATATTTTCGCATCTTCGGGAGTCGGTGTTACATTTTACGTGACCGTGAAAACCTTGGAAAGTTTGACTCACGAAGTGACGAAGGGATTTTCTTGGGGTATTCTACTAATAGTAGAGCATATCGAGTTTTTAACTTGGAATCTAAGACGATCGTAGAATCTATAAATGTTAAAGTAGATGAAGCGTTTCACTTTGGATCTGGAAAATCTACCCTCGATATCTCTCTAGATGATGATTCTCCTGCTAGTGCATCTTCTCATGATAATACTTCCAATATTAATGATGCATCTAATGGCTCTTCTAGTTTATCTGATGTGCAGGAATCATCTCATGTATCTCCGAGTACTCCGTTTCAACAAACGTTACGAATCTCCAAGGATCATCCGGAATCGAATATTATTGGAGATCCACAAGAAGGAGTCAGAACTCGGAGGCAGTTGGTTTGTGGATTCGCTTGCTACGTATCTTTAATCGAACCAAAGAACATAGATGAAGCTCTTCAGGATGACTACTGGATTAAAGCAATGCAGGAAGAGCTCCATCAATTTGAGCGAAACAAAGTCTGGGAATTAACGAAGCCTCCAAAGCAACATAATGTGATAGGTACCAAATGGATCTTCAAGAACAAGAAAAATGAGGATGGTACTATCATCAGGAACAAGGCACGATTAGTTGCTCAAGGCTACTCTCAAGTAGAAGGTATAGACTTTGACGAAACATTCGCCCCTGTAGCTAGACTCGAGTCCATTCGTATACTGTTTGCTATTGCTTGTCATTTTAAAATCAAATTATTTCAAATGGACGTTAAGAGCGCTTTTCTAAATGGGTTTTTAAATGAGGAAGTTTATGTGGCTCAACCGAAAGGTTTTGTAGACCATAAACAACCTAACCATGTTTTTCGTTTGAAAAAGGCTCTTTACGGTCTGAAACAAGCACCGCGAGCATGGTACGAAAGGTTAACAAAGCACCTTTTGGAGAAGGGCTATACTCGAGGGGGAGCTGACAGGACTCTCTTTGTGAAGCATTATCAAAACAATTTCATTGTAGCACAAATATATGTCGATGACATAGTATTTGGCGCAACAAGAGATAATGATGCTTCTAAATTCGCGGAGACCATGGAAAGCGAATTTGAGATGTCCATGATGGGCGAATTGACTTATTTTCTTGGATTGCAAATTAAACAAAATGATGAAGGTATTCATTTGAGTCAATCCAAGTATGCACTGGAGTTGGTCAAAAAGTTTGATCTTGAAAATTCGAAGGATTTTCCGACTCCAATGGGAACTAGCCACAAGGGACTTGGAAGTGAATCACAAAGTGAGAATGTAGACGAGAAACTGTATCGAAGTATGATTGGAAGTCTACTTTACCTCACGGCTAGTCGCCCGGATATATCTTTTGGTGTTGGGATCTGCGCGAGATATCAATCTGCACCAAAGGAGGTTCACCTGAAAGCGGTGAAAAGGATCATCCGGTATATCAAAGGATCAATTAATTTCGGAATTTGGTATCCTATGGGAACAAGTCTGGATATTGTTGGATACTCAGATGCCGATTGGGCAGGATCAGTGGATGATCGGAAAAGCACGAGTGGTGCATGCTTCTATCTTGGCCATTGCCTTGTTGCATGGCACAGTAAAAAGCAGAATTGCATAGCACTCTCGACTGCCGAAGCGGAATACATTTCAGCTGGAAGTTGCTCAACTCAACTCATTTGGATGAAAAGCGTATTGAGCGACTTCCGCATTTCAGCATCTTCGGTAACAATTCTTTGTGACAACACAATTGCAATTAACATTTCAAAAAACCCTGTGTTGCACTCTAGAACAAAACATATTGAACTTAGATATCATTTTCTTAGAGAGCTAGTTGAATCAAATACTCTTCAACTTTCATATATTTCAACTGAGGATCAATTAGCTGACATTCTAACAAAACCTTTGGATCAAAAACGTTTTATTCATTTACGAAAAGCAATTGGAATGCTTTCCTTGAAATAAAATTCTTTTTGAAACCTTTGCTTAGGATAGGTTTTGTATTTGTTTTTGTTTTGTTCATTATCTATGTTTGTACATAGGACATTAATTGAGCATAGATCATAATTGACTTTAATTGCATCTTTTCGCACATTTAGAAATTTATTATGCTTTTGCCATCATAATATTTCACTGTTGCAATGATCATTTATGTTAATTAAATCATCTTCTGAGTGATCAAAGTCAATTTCTCTCTCAATGATCTCTTGGTATAGTCATTATCTTATTTGACTGCTTAGTCGAGTATGAAATCGAGATCAATATTTGGTTGAATACTTTATATCTTAAATAATTGATAGCCAATTGAGGGGGAGTCATAGAAAAAGTAAAATGCTCAAAAGATGTGGAAAGAGTTACATCCCAATGAGGAGTGTGAAAACTACCACCACATGGAGGAAAGAGCTACCACCTCGGTCGTCCGAGTATTGTGTGCAGCTACCACATGTATACCAAGCATGGTTGTTCAAATTTTTGATTAAGTAAAATGCATGTTGAAATACTTGACTTCGTCAAATTTCAAGGTTGGTATAAGGTGGGTTTTTAAAGAAAGATGCTCAAAGAGCCACTCTCTTCAACAGATTGTCTAGATACATTATCTACTATATTTGGGATTTCAAACATCTATTGATCTTTGTATTTCATTTTCTTTACTGAATTGATGATTTGATAAAGGCATTACTCATAAGATCAAGTTAGATGTAATTGAAGGTGTTCAACTTTAAGGGATTTAATTCTTGTAAATTCTCGTTTCATTTTTGGGTATTATTGATAGATTTGGCATAATCTAATTCTTGTTGTATGAAACGATGATTTTTGTTTAAAGTTGATACACATTTGTGCTTACAATCTTTTTCTGGTTTTTCTTGAATTTCTCTGAAATTTTCTAAAGAAAAAGTTGGAGCCGATCCGGATCGGGCAAGATGATCCGGATCCCGAACGCAGGTATTCTTCTGCGGGCTGACGATCCGGATTGGATCTGCCGATCCGGATCCCGAACGCAGTTTCTCACTGCGGATAGCCGATCCGGATCGCAATCATGAACTGATCCGGATCGCGGCTAGGGTTTTATAAAGAACAAAAGGGTTTTGATTTCTTTTACTCCAATCTTTTGTTCCAAAGTTTCCAGAGCCTCTCTCTCTAGATTTCATCCTTCCTGGAAGCTTTCAAACTCAAGTTCTTCAACTCCAAGTAAGTTTTATTGATCAAAATCTCGGTTTTTCACCGTTTTTCTCTTTTCCTCCTCAAACGTGATGAATTTCTTGGATCAACTTTGTTTGTGGATGGTTTTTGATCAAATTTCTTTTGAAATAAGAACTTTGGGTAGATTAGTTTTGATTATATGCTAGGTATTCTCCTGATTAACGGATTTTTAGGCTTCGATTTCTAAAATTTCGGTTTTAGGGCATATAATGAGGATTTTCGAAAATCATGCAATTGATCTATTTTTAAAAGTCCTTTTGCAAAACTAATTTGATTCTTAGTCTCTCTACATGATTATGATTGTTTGGGTACAATTTTTCGAATCTTTGAAAATTAACAATTTTCTCATGTGTTCTTGAGTTGTTGCACACAGGATTTCTTTTCTCAAGAAACCATTAGCAATTGTGATCACTTGGATTGTTTTCCTACTTGCTACTATGGTACATACGAGAGACACCGCTAAGAGGGCTAAAAAGGATGAAGTTAACTGGGATGAGTTATCAGATGATGAAACACATCCTGGAGAATCGCCACAGAAAACCTTTGTTGCATCGAAAGGGAAAGCCCATGCAGAAACTTCAACGGAAAAGGCTCCGCTCACTGCTGCGGAAAAAGGAAAAGCACCAATGACCTCTTCATCCATTTTCCTAAAAAGAAAAAGGCTTGCTCGACGACCTGGACGAGCTCGAGGTATTGAAATAAATGAACCATGTCAAGAGAACCCAAGGAATATTTCTCAAATTGACACTGAATCAGAAGATGAAGAAGATTAGGACACATTTCTTGACGAAGTACAACAAGGCATTGATGAAGAAAATAAAGTTTACCTAAAGAAAAAGAAGCTACTGAAGTCTTCCTCAATACTTAAGCAGCAAGCCATGAAAAAGAATGTGCCAAGCAATGAACCTCCTTACAACTCACATTCTTTGCCAAGAAGATCTCCTCGGAATGAAGGAAAGACTGCTCCGTCAATCGTCACACAACGGTCTTCAAATTCCAGAAAATTTGACCAAAAGGGGAACTTGGAGTCTTCCTTCAACCAAGAACAAGATAAAATGGCTCTAGAACTCGGAAAGATGTCCAAGGACATACAGCAGATGAAACAAGAATGCTCTACGATTTCGGGAATGCTTAAACGAATTTTGAAAAAGATAGGCTGCATGAGCTCTGAAGACTCCGAATCTGATAACTGATTCCTTCTTTTTATTCTTTTGCAGATTTTTAATCTTTTTGTGCAGGTTTTTCAGTTTTTAGGACTTACTCTTAGTTCTAGTTCTTATTTTTCGAAACAATTTTTGAAACTTTTAACTCTCCTT
This sequence comes from Tillandsia leiboldiana, assembly GCA_029204045.2. Taxonomy (NCBI): domain Eukaryota; kingdom Viridiplantae; phylum Streptophyta; class Magnoliopsida; order Poales; family Bromeliaceae; genus Tillandsia; species Tillandsia leiboldiana. The sequence continues at coordinate 63,393 of JAQNDB010000304.1, forward strand.
AATTTTTGAGATTTTGGCTTTGTTTGTGACAAAAAGGGGGAGAGAGTTTAGAGAGAACTTGAACAATGAACTTGAACAATGATGTGATGTGAACATCAAGGTAAGTGAACATCAAGGGAACTTGAACAATGATGATGTGAATGTGTATACATCAAGGTAAGTATCACTTCAACTTTGGTTTTTATCTAGTGATTGGTTGCATGTCTCCACTAACTATTCGACTAATTATTTGGGCATGTAATATAACTAACAAGTTGATGTTCACTAACATGACATTTGGTTTTTGATTGCATAGAAGATATGTTGGTTTTTGACTATGATTCTTTTACATATCTGAATTCTCAAATGTCATGATGATCAGATAAACTCTATCTCTGTACTAGGTTTTGTATGCTAAATATTCTTGAGGTATCTAACGATCTCTTTTTGTCAAGAATGATTTCTTTGTGCAGAGAGTACAGATGTCTAAGTCTAGAGTCTGTTTTAGGAGTTTATCTCATGTTTTTAAATTTTCGGATCTCCATTGTAAATTTTTGTTGTATGGTGATAGCAACAAAAATATCTTTTTGAATTTTCTTTAGTGGATCTGTGTTTTGTCACGAAACCGCCAAAGGGGGAGATTGTTACGGAATTTGAGTTGGCGTAGTTTCGTGAAAGTCTCAAGTCTTGAAGATTGAAGGTGAAGAAAGTTGGATCATTTAACTCAATCTCAAGAAAGAAGAATTCAAAAGGATCAGGTATGTTTAACTAAAGATTTTGTGTGATCCGAATACTTCTTGTAGTGTAGAAACACTTGGAAGAATCTTTCATTGCATAAAAATCAAAAACTGGACTTGGGACATGTTCAGGATCCGGATCAGGTTGTTCGATCCGGATCCCGAAGGTGGTTCGTTCATACACCAGTTCAATCCGGATCGTAGCCTCTCTTGATCCGGATCCCGAACACTGAGTTTACCATCTTCCTTGAACGATCCGGATCAGGCTTCGCAATCCGGATCCCGAACGTTGATGTTTGGTGAACTGTATGAACGATCCGGATCAAGCACTTCGATCCGGATCCCGAACCTTCGTTTTTCTGGAATTGCCTGACTCGTTACGACGATCCGGATCACAGCTAATCCGATCCGGATCGCCGTCCGTAAAATTTCCAGAAATGTTAGGTTTTTGATTCTTATCTCCTTCCTAGGGTTTCTAACCTATAAATAGACCCTATGACTCTTTTTCATAGAGGCCGATAATCCAAATAGCCGTCATTTTCATATATCATCTTATACGGCTCTAGATCCACATATAGAGAAGAAAGGAAATCATTAGAGAATACTCTATGTTTCTTCATCTATATTGATTAGTTTGATTCTAGGTTTTCATACTCACATCTTGAGTTGAATCAAACTAATGAATACTTAGATGGTATTTCCGATCTATCTTTGATCTAAGTATTCGGCGGATCATCACCACCAAAAACAACGATTTACCCCAAAAATCGGCGCGTGGATTCGCATGTCCTTGTGGATTCAAGGTTCAACCGCTCTCGTGGATTCGGAGCGAGGCACGTTCGTGGATTCGAAGGGTGCTATTGGGTGAAGACCGTGGATTCGGTCGGACGTCGTGGATTGGACGTTGGACGCCGTGGATTCGGCGTTGGGCGCAGATCGTGGATTCGAGAAGCGTCGCGGAGCGAGCGGAGAAGATCCTCTAGGAGCGTATGGAAAAGGTTGAGTCGTAAGTGTGTACGGTAAATCACCTTGTACGTGTTTTAATTCTAGTGGATTTCTGCCGTGTTATCGGTCCCGTGGTTTTTTACTCCGGTGATGGAGTTTTCCACGTAAAAATCTTGCGTATTATTTTTATTTCCGCATTGGGTTTTTATCGCAACGATTTTTGAGTGTTTATATGTTTACACCTATTCACCCCCCTCTAGGTGTTTTTTCCCCTATTTAGATCCTTATTACATATAACCCAACAATTGATGCCTTCGTCACACTGTTTCACTTGCAATCCAAGGAAATAAGTCAATTCGCCCATCATTGACATCTCAAATTCGCTTTCCATGGTTTCAGCGAATTTAGAAGCATCATTATCTCTTGTCGCACCAAATACAATGTCATCGACATAGATTTGTGCTACAATGAAGTTATTTTGATAATGCTTCACAAAGAGAGTCCTGTCAGCTCCCCCTCGAGTATAGCCCTTATCCAATAGGTGCTTTGTTAACCTTTCGTACCATGCTCGCGGTGCTTGTTTTAAACCGTAAAGAGCCTTTTTCAAACGAAAAACATGGTTAGGTAGTTTACAGTCTACAAAACCTTTCGGTTGAGCCACATAAACTTCCTCATTTAAAAACCCATTTAAAAACGCGCTCTTAACGTCCATTTGAAACAATTTTATTTTAAAATGACAAGCTATCGCGAATAATATACGAATGGACTCGAGTCTAGCTACAGGGGCGAAAGTTTCATCAAAGTCTATACCTTCTACTTGAGAGTAGCCTTGAGCAACTAAACGTGCTTTGTTCATGATGATGGTACCATCTTCATTTTTCTTATTCTTGAAAATCCATTTGGTACCTATCACATTGTGTTGCTTTGGAGGCTTTGTTAATTCCCAGACTTTGTTTCGCTCAAACTGATGGAGCTCTTCCTGCATTGCTTTAATCGAGTAGTCATCCTGAAGAGCTTCATCGATGTTCTTTGGTTCGATCAAGGAAACGTAGCAAGCGAATCCACAAACCAACTGTCTCCGAGTTTTGACTCCTTCTTGTGGGTCTCCAATGATATTTGATTCAGGATGATCCTTGGAGATGCGTAACGTTTGTTGTAACGGAGTACTCGGAGGTACATGAGATGATTCCTGCACATCAGATAAACTTGAAGAACCATTAGATGCATCATTAATATTGGAAGTATTATCATGAGAAGATGCACTTACAGGAGTATCATCATCAAGAGAGATATCAAGGGTAGATTTTTCAGATGCAAAGTGAAAAGCTTCATCTACTTTAACATTTATAGATTCTACAATCGTTTTAGATTCCATGTTAAATACCCGATATGCTCTGCTATTTGTAGAATAACCTAAAAAGATCCCTTCGTTACTTCGAGAATCGAACTTACCAAGATTTTCGCGATCACGCAAAATAAAACATCGACTCCCAAAGATACGAAAGTATTTGATATCCGGTTTTCTACTAAACCACAGCTCATATGGTGTATTTAAAGTTCCTGGGCGCAAATACACTCGATTAATGACATAGACAGCGGTGTTCACAGCCTCAGCCCAAAAATATAGCGGTAAATTCCGGCTATGAAGCATCACACGCGCCATCTCTTGAACAACCCTGTTTTTGCGCTCAACAACACCATTCTACTGAGGTGTATAGGGTGCCGAGAATTCATGTTTTATGCCGTTGGAAGTGCAAAAATCAATGAATTTGGAATTAATGAATTCTCCACCTCTATCACTTCTAACACGAATGATCTTTTCATTCTTTTCAATCATAATACGATGGCAAATCTCATGAAAAGAATCAAACGTATCATCTTTCTCTTTTAAAAATGCTACCCATGAAAACCAAGAGAAATCATCAACCAATAAGAAAATATACCATTTACCTCCCAAAGATGGTTGACGGGTCGGCCCCATTAAATCCATGTGCAGTAATTCCAAGGGCCGTTTGGTACCAACGTGGTTCAGGTTCTTGTGTGCAGCCCTTGATTGTTTTCCCTTAAGACAACCTCCGCACACAATGTTGTTTTTAAATAGAAGTTTAGGAACCCCCTTAACCACGTCTTTATTTGAAATCTTTGCTAGTTCTTTAAAATTTATGTGACCTAGTCTTTCATGCCAAAGTGTTTCATTATCCAAAGAAACTAGGTTACATTTTTCTGAAATTTTATTAGGAACAACATAGCAATTGTTTTCAGATCTAACCCCTTTTAAAAATAAGACATGGTCCTTATCAGTTACAACACATTCAACAGATGAAAAGTTAACTGAAAAACCATTGTCGCAAAGTTGACTTATGCTAATGAGGTTAGTCTTAAGGCCATCAACAAATAACACGTTTTTCAAAATCGGGCCATCTGGAATAGCTACTGTTCCTTTTCCAACAATTTTGGAAGATCGACCGTCTCCGAAAACAACGAGTCCTCCGGAGATTTTCTCAAAGTTTTGAAAACTATTTTTGTCACCGGTCATATGACGGGAACAACCGCTATCCAGATACCAAGACGAATTATCATAAACATGCAAGGAAACATTAGTAACAAGACAAGGGAAGATTTCACCTTTGCGCACCCAAAACCTTTTGGAATGCGTCGGTAATGGTCGTGAGGTTATTCTCCTAGGTGAAGGCATCTTGTTAGATCGATTGCTTCTCCTTGATGATGTCGTCTTGTACGGTGAACTACCAAGTCTCTTTTCCTTTGTATGATTTGCATTTGATTTCTGAGGAATCACCTTTTTGGTAGTCGTTGCAAGAAATGTCTGAGTTGAGCGTTTGGCTCCTGTCTTGCAATATCTCCTTATGTGCCCTGAAATACCACAACGAAAACATACCTTTGCGCTTGACGATCCCGAGGTGGGTGAAGTAGGCTTATTGTCGTTGCTAATCGTGAATTCCGGTGTCGGAGGAGGAGATACCGACTGAGGCACGAAAACTGTCCCAACCGAACTAAAATTGTCTTCAGTTCGATTGTATCCGAGGCCGAACTTGTTTGATTGACCAAGACCAAGAAGCTTATCCAACTTACTCCTTCCAGAAGAAAATCTCTTTAAGTCATCCTTTAGTTGGAGAATGGTCTTTGTCATTTCCAGTTTATCTTGTTGGGCCTCGATGTAGAGCTTTGAGAAGTGATCCGCTTTATCCACCAGTTTTGTATGTTCCTTCTCAAAAAGCTCATTGGACTCTTGAAGGGAAACATTTGCTTTTATAAGATTATCCCTTTCCACTTCAAGATCGGTCGAGAGAGAAGTTACCCTTTTTACTTCTACTTCGAGATCCTGTAATCTCCCTCTCAACCCCTTGTTTTGTTTAGCCAGTTTCTTTGAATCCCGTAAAAGTCTGTGGTAGGCTAAAATAAAATCTTCACCTTCAGAGTTACTTGATTCATCATCCGTTGCAGTTTTTTCAACCCGGGAGGAGTTGGACAATGAATCTGAAGTACTTGCCATTAAGCACATGAAGGGTGAAGATGTGGACGCGTGGAATGTCGTTGCGCTTTCTTCTTCATCACTTGAGGATGACTCATTTGACGTTGAGTTGTCATCCCAGGTGACGACTTGCATCGCTTTCTTCTTCGACGGATTCTTAGTTGGACACTCCGTTGAGATATGGCCGTATCCTCGGCACTTGAAGCATTGGACTTGTCCTTCTGAACTTTTCTTATCCTTAAAAAAGTTCTCTTGCTTTCTTGACTTGTAACTTGAAATACCCTTGCCTTTCTTCGGCTTTCCGAAGGATGGAGTTTTACTTGAATTACCCCTTCGAAAGTTGCGGCGAAACTTCCTTGTCAAGAGAGCGAGCTGCTTCTCAAATTCCTCCATAGATAGGTTCTCGTCATCGTCTGAGGAGGATGAATCCGTGTCTTCTTCCTTTGTTGTTTTCAAAGCAGAACCTGAAGACTTAGAAGAGGATGCCTTTCCCGAAGAATAGTTAGTAGTAAATGTCATTTCATAAGTTTGTAATGAACCAACTAGTTCTTCTACACGCATTTCGTCCGGGTGTTTAATAGTTTCAATGGCTGTAACCTTTGGGCGAAATCGTTCAGGAAGAGTTCTTAAGATCTTTCTTACAACCTCAAATTCTGGAATCTTCTCTCCCAGGTTAGCACATGAGTTTACGATGTCTTGCAATCGTGTATAGTAGTCCGTGAAAGATTCATTTTCTGCCATGAAAATAGAGTCAAATCTGCTCGTAAGCATTTGCAGCTTTTGAATCTTCACGAGGTTAGTTCCCTCATGTGTAACCTGAAGAACATCCCAGATTTCTTTCGCAGTCTCACATGCCGAGACGCGAGAGAATTCAGTTTGAGATAAGGCATTAAAAATAGCATTAATTCCCTTGCCATTGTAAGAAGATGAATCTAACTCTTCCTTGGTCCACTTCGACCTAGGTTTGATGGTGCGAACATCAGCAATAATTTCAGTTGGATTAGACCATCCTAATTCAATTGATTGCCACACCCGTTCGTCGATGGAAATTAAAAAGGCTTTCATCCGTACTCTCCAGTACGCATAATTTGTTCCATCAAAGAATGGGGGTCTGTTGATGTTTCCACCTTCAACCATTGATTACAACCCTATTCCCGCTCCGATACCACTTGTTGGGTTATATGTAATAATGGATCTAAATAGGGGAAAAAATACCTAGAGGGGGGTGAATAGGTGTAAACAATAAACACTCAAAAAATCATTGCGCAATAAAAACCCAATGCGGAAATATAAATGAACACGCAAGATTTTTACGTGGAAAACTCCAAACCGGAGTAAAAAACCACGGGACCGATAACACGGTGAAATCCACTAGAATTAAACACGTACAAGGTGATATACCGTACTCACAGACGACTCAACCTTTTCCATACGCTCCTAGTTGATCTTCTCCGCTCGCTCTGCAACGCGTCTCGAATCCACGATCTGCGTCAAACGCCGAATCCACGGCGTCCAACGTCGAGTCCACGACGTCTGACCGAATCCACGGTCTTCACCCAGTAGCACGCTTCGAATCCACGAACGTACCTCGCTCCGAATCCACGATAGCGGTTGCACCTTGAATCCACAAGGCCACGCGAGTCCACGCGCCGATTTTGGGGTAAATCGTTGTTTTTGGGTGGTGATGATCCGCCGAATACTTAGATCAAAGATAGATAGGAAATACCATCTAAGTATTCATTAGTTTGATTCAACTCAAGATGTGAGTATGAAAACCTAGAATCAAACTAATCAATATAGATGAAGAAACATAGAGTAATATCTAATGATTTCCTTTCTTCTCTATATGTGGATCTTAGGCCGTATAGAAGATGACGGCTTATGTAGATTATCTGGATTAACCCTAGAAAAAGAATCATAGGGTCTATTTATAGGTTAGAAACCCTAGGAAGAAGATAAGGATCAAAACTGTCGTTTCTGGAAATTTTTACGACGGCGATCCGGATCGGATTAGCTGTGATCCGGATCGTCGTAACGAGTCAGGCAATTCCAGAGAAACAGGGTTCGGGATCCGGATTGTAATGCACGATCCGGATCGTTCATGTATTTCAGCAAATTCCCATGTTCGGGATCCGGATCGAAATGACTATGATCCGGATCGGATTTGCCAATGAACAAGCACCCTTCGGGATCCGGATCGGACTGTCTGATCCGGATCCTGAACATGTCCCATGTCCAGTTCTTGATTTTTATGCGATAAAAAGTTCTTCCAAGTGTTTCTCCACTACAAGAAGTATTCGGATCACCAAAAATATTTAGTTAAACTTACCTGATCCTTTTGAATTCTTCTTTCTTGAGATTGAGGTATATGATCCAAACTTCATTCATCTTCAATCTTCAAGACTTAACACTTTCACGAAATGCGCCAAAACAAAATCCGTAACACTGCTTTGGTTATCTCATGCCTCTAGTGGACTTAGTGGGCAGTTCGTCGGGCTTGGTGGCGGTACCCACTGAGTACTCCCTTTTTGGTGTAGTTCTCACACCCGTTGGGGGTTTTCCCCCTCCTCTTCTTTTCTCTCCTTTGTTTTGCAGAGTCTTAGCGGGTGTTGCTGATTCTGCGGTTGTTGATCGAGGTGAGGGAGTCGCGTGCTAGATCCCTACCCGTCGTTGGAGAGTAGCGGTACCCCTTCTGAGGAGATCTTCAGTAGATTAGCTATTTTATTTTTCCTCTTTTGAGAGACTGATGTAGTGAGGATATGATATGTATTGAGAGCCTGTACACTGATGTATTTATTGGAGATACCTCCCTGTTGAGTTCTGATTTTTGTATATGAGTATATTGTATGATTATCATTTTTGGGAGATGGACATTGTTGTATTATTTCCAGTTGTACAGTGGTTGATTTTAGTTTTACAGCAGATTTTTATTTATAGCTCTGATATCTGTTAGCTGTAGTACTTTTCTTGTAGGTAGGACGCTTCGCCTATGCGGAGTTTGGCATAGGTGGCGGATCTATTGGCGAGCCCGGGTCGCAGTTTCGACCCCGGGGCGTGACAGTTTAGGTTGGTATCAGATCCTAGGTTGTAGGTCATGGTGGACTTAGAAACCCTTGGCTTATGGTTTGACCCTTGGTTGACTTCGTGAGAGTCGTGATTTATAGCGAGAGTCCTGCTTGAGTTTTATACCTCTCCCAAGGGACGGGAGGAGTGATTGGCATGTTTATTCTCCTAAGTGATTATGTTGGCTGCAGACAACATAATGCTGTGGAACGGGTGACATGCTCTAGACTTTCGCTGGATTGGGTCGAGTGGCTTTTGTGTGCTGATTTGCAGTTTCATCGTGGCGAGCGGTGTCTCCCCGACGCTGGGTTTTGACCCGTGTGCATCCTGTCATAGCAGTTGAGCTTGAGCGGTTGGTTTTGGGCCGGATACCCGGATTGAGGTCAGTGAGTTTCGGACCCAGATGACAGGATCGTCAGAGGCATATCAGCAGCAGAGCGAGTAGCTGGTTTTAGTGACACAGTTGTCGGAGCACTGAGTAACCCCCTCCGTGCCAACGTTTAGTGCCGAGGCACCGAGGCAGGGTGGATAGTTGACAGCAGAGGAGCTGTGGGGCATGTTTGATTGAGTGAGCCAGATTTGGCAGATGAACCACCCCGACTCGTAAGATTGAGTTTGGAGCCTTTTGAGGCAGAGTCGTGGTTGGTGGTGATGGAGTGATCAATTGAGAGCCTCCCTGTGCTAGAGAGTTCTTGCAGTTGTTGAACTGCGCGCTCCATGTTAGAGGGATGAGGCGCACAGGATATGTGTGACTGGGAGTGGATTGCGCCAGGATACCTTTCAGTTTAGTTGGTCCCTCCGTTATGGATTATTGACGCCTCGATGGAGTAGGCATTGTGTATGGAGCGTGGCGCTGCAGTTCCTTTGGATAGGGATCTGCCGCCAGAGGCGAGTTCTGGATATTGGCGCTTGGTGCCGGGTGATGGAGGACAGATCGGCCGGCAGAGGCATTTCTGATTTCTTTTTCCAGGATAACGGATTCCCGAGATGTCAGATATCGGTTGGACCCCGATGGCAGCACCAGCATCTATATCAGAGTGGCGCAGCGGTAGCGTGGATTTGTTATCTGCGGAGGACCTTAGTCGTTGCCTCAGTGTGAGCAGAGACAGAGGTCGTGCTCCCTTTGTGTTTGGTCTTGATTTCCAGGCAGATTGAGCGACAACCACTTACATTGAGCAGATGAATCTTTGCCGCCCGGTTGGAGGGCGCCACAGCAGCGAATCGGGTTGTCGCAGGTGTGATTTCATCACAGCAGTCGGAGTTAGAGCATGTTGCGTTCCTGCATGGACTAGAAGCAGATTTGTTACCACGTGCACTCGAGGTACAGGTTCCTGTTAGTGTTGTGCATGTGGAGGAGGCTTGTGGATCATGTCCAATGCAGTTGAGGCCGCGAGTTATATCGGCAGACTTATTGGTAATTGTGTTAGTTCGGTATTTTGACCATGTACTTGAGATTGATTGGCACAGTGCCACAGAATGTTTGACTGCGGCGAGAGAGGACTTTGATCTTCGGCAAGGCAGACAAGAGGAGGCTTGCTTGTTGAGATTATTAGAGCACACAGGTTATAGCGACAGTGTGAGAGGTGCTTTCGGCGGCACCGGGACTCAAGGATATCTCTGTTGCCCATGAGATCCCGGGTGTGATTTCACCTGAGCTATTGGAGATGCCGCCGGTTAGGGAGATAGAGATTGCGTTTGACGTGGTTCAGGGAACCGCACCACCCTCGACAGCACCTCATTGGATATCGCCTGTAGAGCTGAGAGAGCTGATGGCGCAGTTGCAGGATCTGACGGATCGAGGGTCCTGTTTGACCCAGTGCCACGCTGTTGATGTACGGTGGTGATGCCACGTCATTGATACATGGTGGTGAGGGATCATTGTGGTTTGAGCATGGGCAGGTCCAGGTATTACTTAGGACCTTTCGATGGAGTCATACTCCGGTAATTATTGTATGGTGCGTGTCACGCCCCGGGGATTTTTAGGTAAAGATGAGCGGAAAAACGTACATTTTTTTTTTTTTTTAATAAATAAGTACCGACCTCGCCCCGGTGCGTGTCAGACCGCCACATACACAAATTCACTCTTCAAGCGGACAGAGTCTCCATTGTATATGCACGGCGTCCTACTTACAAACAACAACAATCACAACATTCAACACCCGATCTTTAACCACACAGTCATAGTCAACAAGTACGAGAGTGTAAAGACATTCAATCCCATTAAGAGGGACCTATAAGTTTGCAAACGGTGTCCACTCGACACCCATTCCTTTAAAACATCTACACATTCATAGTAAGGCGGCTACATCGTTTTGAAAGGATAATTCCATAGGTTTTCAAAGCAGTGCCCACACGACACTTGGTTTTGGAAAATATTTTTGAAACCCTTTTTGTTCAGTGTAAAACATGCCGCATATAAGTTATTAAAAATCATTATACAGATCACATCACACAAACGGTCTCTCAACCCAACATCCACAACATTCCACTATCAAGCAATCGAGAACTTAACTTAGATAAAAAGAGATGAGATAACCCAAGCAAGAAACTACGGAATAAACCTCATACAGCTAATATTCACCAGTCGCTGCCTCACCGTCGTCCCGACTACTACACCTAGTGTGACGCCCCACTTCCCAGGGGGTCACCCATCCTAGAACTACTCTAGCTCTAGCACGCTTAACTCTCATGTTCCTCTTGGATCTTGCTACCATCCAAAATGCTATAGCCGGGTTAGAGATTTAGTCCTATTATATCATTTATATAGAGGACTAATCCAAATTCCGGGGGTGTTACATTCTTCCCCCCTTTAAGCCCTGACGTCCACGTCAGGCTCAAGCACACTCACAAGCACCAGGCGATGTGAGACTCGTCTCGCTAGCCTTAGCCGACCTTGTGAGGAGCTGCACTCCACTCACAACGGTCATTAGCCGGGGAGCCTCGCTCTACCCGCTATATAACCCTGGCTCAGCCGAGACTCATCTCACATTTCCGGCTGGTGAATGGCTCTGATACCAACTGTGACGCCCCACTTCCCAGGGGGTCACCCATCCTAGAACTACTCTAGCTCTAGCACGCTTAACTCTCATGTTCCTCTTGGATCTTGCTACCATCCAAAATGCTATAGCCGGGTTAGAGATTTAGTCCTATTATATCATTTATATAGAGGACTAATCCAAATTCCGGGGGTGTTACACCTAGTCACACCTGTCACGGAGTGGGTAAAGTCAGTGACAAATAAAGTAGATGTTATAGCATTACTGAACAGGAAATTAGAATGAGTTACACTGCACCGGAACCTTTCGCTATCCTTCGCCCTGAAACTTGCTTTATTCACTTTATTTACTTTAGTGACACCGTCCCGTCAGGATAGTCGACGATCTCCCCACGGGACATATGATGCTCTAACCCCTTCACGATGCGTGGGCGACACGTTTAGCCATCGTGATCAGGTCCCCAAATAACACACGTGGGGCACACGGGTCATTCAGACCACTTCTCCGGAAAAGTACACCTATGCGGGGGCCAATCCGCCAGTGTACGTGCAGCATTCAACACCGGTTTGCCGAAGTCGGCGTAAATTAATTATCGCGACACTTAGTCGCCACGAACATCCACAAAAGAATGGTACATAGTAATTGCGAAGGGTTAATTCACTGGAAACATTTCATCTACTTTATTAAACAGGTTAGCACGAACATTTAGATGATACACTGCACCTAATGCACTTACAGCACTTGTTGCATAAGAACCCACCTGGAATGAAGATAACCGACCGCGCCGGGGACCCTCCTAAGCAAATCAGAACTCCTCGTGGCCTACTAAAATATCCAAGAGCACAAATCAACACCTTACCCTAATCAGGTAAAATCAGTGGTCCCAACCACTGTAACAATAAACCCACAAAAACCGAAATCACTACACCTAGAGGACCGCAACGTCAAACAAGAATCAACGAGTCAAAGCTTGTCAAGTAAAACCGAAAACTCAGATCAAACCGGATCCCCGACGGTAAAACCGATGGTTAACAACAACCGGACCGCGACTATATCATCGCGAACTCCGTCGGGACCCAAATCTGCTAATGGAGATCCAACAAAACCCAACCTTTCAACTGGTAGCCACCTTGGGACGTCAACGGTCAAGCCGAGAAACCCCGACGACGAAAACGATGAGAGATAGACCCGACGGCGCGCCCCCGACGATTTCGTCGAGGCGCGGAGCATCGGCGAAATTGGCACCCGACATAATAAAATAGTGACCAAAAAGATCCCGAGTGGCCATGCCAAGAAAACCGCAGAGATTGTGATCCCGACAGCGAAAACGGCGCTCAAAACGGTGGAAAAACGGACCAAAACGGAGCCACCGAACTTTGGGCTGTCGGGTGGTGCACAGGAGCAACCGTGGACCGGGTTTGCGCGTCGGGTGGCCGCGCGTCATGCGCTGGGTGCACGCAGGAAGCGTGCACCACGCTCTTGGGCCGGGCCGGTGCACGACACAAGCGTGCACCGGGCTCACGGCCGCAAGGGCCTACGGCGCGCACCGGGTGCACGCTGTGGCGTGCACCGCGCATAGGCGGGCCGGGCTGGTGCACAGGCGAGGCGTGCACCGGGTCTGCAGTTTCCGCGCTGCGGGCGTGCGCCGGGTGCACGCCCGGGCCGTGGACCGCGCTGTACGGAAAGGCACAGTAACCTCCCGTTTTCGCGTTTTTCTCCGTTTTCGCTCCCGTGGGACCCCGGCGACGACCCCGCGAACATGGTAACAGCGGCGGCGGCCTCCCGTTTAACAACGGCGGCGGCGGCCTCCCGTTAACCCCCTATGTTCCAACGAAACACCCGCAAAAACCCCCGAACAAAATCGCGGTAAATCTAACGACTAACCAACGATCGACGAACAACCAAAACGTCGATCGGAAACTCGATCAAAGGCCCGATTAAAAACCACCGATTAAATCCGATAAAAAATCATCGATCACACCCGATCAAGAATGAGAATGAAACATTGATCAAAACCCAACAAAAAAATCCGTGATCGATGCACCGATTAAAACGACCTTACAAGAACACGGAAAACCCCCGATTAATTCTACAAAAGGATTAACGACCACTAACCTCAATCTATCGGAAATAAAGAACCGATCTTGGTTCTTGCGGCGTTGGAGATCCGGATCCGCTCCCCGTAGATGATGGCGTCTCGTTCTCCGGTCTCCGGACGTCAACGATCGGGTTCCTCCGCTTTCTCCTTCTTTCCTTCTTTTCTCCTCCGGTTAGGGTTTCCTTTTCTTTTCTCTCTTTTCCTTTCTCTCTTTTCAAACTAGGGTTTCGTTTGGTTTTCGGTACGCACAAAAGAGGAGGGTTTGAGGAGGCGATCTTTTACGATTAGGGTTTCCGTTCAGTATACGGGAAATAAATAAATCTCGTTATTAATTTATCCCTTTTTATTTTCCCGTTTCATATGTACGTACCGTCAAAATCCTCCTTGGATATTTTTGACTCTAATTAATTAATTCTTTAATTAATTAATCCTACGGGATAATCCACATTTTTAATATCTGTAACCGAATAACAAATTCTGTCACCGATTAATTAATTCTTTAATTAATTAATCCTACAAGATAAATCCACCTTTGTTTTAAAATCCGTCACCGAATAATTAATTAATTATCCTAGAAGACAAACCCACCTTTTCCTCATAAAGCATGCAGGATATTTTGCACGGATTCCGATGCACCCCACGGTTACCGCGACCTTCAGAACCCCATTCCGGGAGATCCGTAAGTCGGATTTTGGATCCGATTGCACCGTCGCTCATCGTTTTTCGAGCTCTATCACCGAAAAATACCCGCACCGCATGTTAGTCAACTCTAAAGAGCCCGATAATTTAATTCCCTCGAACTTACACTTTATTAGCAGGAGGGCAAAATAATACTAGAAAAGTCATGTCATTACACCACTCACACTTTATAAAAAGTTTCGTCCTCGAAACTTAAACTCAACCCTAGCTAAATCATTCTGGGAAATCCCCTTCATTTTCGTCTTAAGTCCCCAAGTCGCCTCGCGCTCAACATGGTTACTCCATTTCACCTTTACGTACGGGATTGTCCGGTTGCGGAGCTTCTTTTCCTCCCATGCTAGCCTCCGCATCGAGGTTTGCAGTAACGCCAACCGGTATGCCACCGGGCCTACGCGCCCCAAATCCCAAAAGTTGGATCGTCGATGCCAACCAACAATCCCATAAGCTCGAACTATTAGAAATACGCAACCCATCTACTTAAGGCATTCTGTCACACTGCTACAGATCCTGACCCGACTCAACCCACCTGGACGTCTAAGGCGTACTGTTACAACGCCTCGGGTCTTGGCCCGACTCATCCCACCTGGACGTCCAAGGCGTACTGTTACAACGCCTCAGGTCTATTGTCACAAGGCCGGAAGTTGGACCTATTTAACCCTTAACTAAATAGCCAACACATAAGACAACTAAGTCTTCACCTCCTTATTGGGCAGGAAGGTACGAAGTATTACTTCTAAGGGTTCCTCCGGGGTCGAGGCCAAAATTTACTCTTTGTAAGAGGTCTTCCTGGCTACTACCTCCCTCGTAGCCGAAACGTCTGTTTCCCCGCCGGTCGCTGATGTTTCGCTTTCACCTGTTGGCACACCCAATATTGCGCCACGAATTATGTCACCTCGCTCTTTCGATTTGGGCCACCAGAGGGTCTGCCAAAGATCCTTGCACCTTTTTTTACCTCTGGGATGCGCGGTATAGGAGGTATTATATGCTTTTGCTAGATTTTCTTCCCTCGTTTCCAGCTCATCGGGTACACGAATTCGTCCTCGGATCCTTATTACATCACCTGAGTCAATCGCAAAAATTTCTCCTTGCTCCAAGGGTAGTCTGTCTCGCACCAGTTGTAGCTGGCCATCGGTCGATTGTCCTTTCAGAATCCTGTCCAGCAGGGTAGGTCTAACCACCAGGGTCAAGAGCCGTGCGACCGTACCCGCTGGTACTACCTCCAATCTCAATTTTGAAGATTCTTCAATCAGACGGTCCTGCTGGGTAAGGGCATTCGTCATTGATTCCACCGTTTGTCCTTTGCGGCTCAAGGCATCCGCCACCACGTTCACCTTCTCGGGGTGGTAGTGGATGGTTAAATCATAGTCTTTTAGTAATTCGAGCCACCGCCTTTGCCGCAAATCCAACTCCCTCTGAGTGAAGAGGTACTTGAGGCTCTGATGACCGAAGTACACTTTGCAATGTGTACCGTACGAATAGTGTCTCCACAGTTTGAGGACGAACACGACCGCTGCAAGCTCCAGGTCGTGCACGGGGTAGTTTTTCTCGTATTCCTTGGGTTGCCTCGACACATAGGCTATGACTTTACCCCGTCGCATAAGCACGCCTTCGAGACCGTTTCGCGATGCCTCACGGTAAACCTCATAGTCTTCACCAGGCTCCGGTAGAGCGAGTACCGGGGCCTGCGTCAACCTGACTTTGAGTTCCTCAAAACTCTTCTAGCATTGGTTAGTCCAGATAAACTTTCCCCCTATTCGGGTCAGGCGAGTCAGGGGCATTGCTATCTTGGAGAAGCCTTCCACAAAACGTCTGTAATACCCTGCCAAACCTAGGAAGCTTCAAATCTCAGTTACCGTTGTCGGCCGGAGCCAGTCGGTTACCGAATCTATCTTCTTCGGGTCTACCGCAATCCCAGCTGCCGACACGATATGCCCCAGAAAAACTCACCTCGCGGAGCCAGAACTCACACTTTATGAGTTTGGCATACACTTCCTGGTCCCGGAGGGTCTGGGGGATTACTCGCGTGTGTTCCCCATATCCCTTGTCTATGCGAGAGTAGACCGGAACGTCAACTAGAGGACTATCACCGACTGGTCTAAGAAGGGCTGGAGTAATCATGCCCATGAGCACCGCTGGTGCATTACCGAGTCTAAACGGTATAATCGTAAACTCATGTTGACCATTCCGAGCTCGCAGGTCTGTTTCCAGTATGTCATTACCCCGGACTCTAGGCTAGTGATAGCCGGACCGCAGATCAATCTTTTGGAAATGCCGTTGCTCCTTGTAGTTGATCGCATAGGTCATCTATCCGAAGTAGAGGGGTACTTGTTCTTCTCGTGTCGAGATCCATACGATACTTGTGAACGCCACTCGACTGCCTTCTACCAAGCTTCTTGCCCGCAACAAAGAAAAGCGAGCAGAAGGCTTTCCTACAAGCTGAGTTTACAAGTTCCGGTAAGTCCGGTTCCCGGAGACACGCTTGGGACTTCAAGCAGTCAACTACCGCTTAAAGAGTGCCGTGACTGTCGGCCCCAAGCGCTACACCGACAACCTTTACGGAAACCTCATTGGTTCTTAGAGACTAAGAACCCGCCCCACCCTTGCTAGGCAGGAAGAAGTAAGGCCGCCTGCCTCGAGGGGTAGCCTGAGGATCCGACCGAACTTATTTCTACGGTGGGAATTTCTTCTAATAACTAGGGTAGGGCGAAAACATGAAAGTGTGGGACGCTTAGGTGTTGACACAAAAGTTCTAGCACGATGATCTGAAACTCGGGCATTACCCGCTACATCGTGCTCCGAGGGTCCGTCCCATGGTGGGTCATCGTGTAGACCCTCCCTCCTCCCGGTTGCTGGGACGAACGTGGAGATGCTGCTACGGATGATGTCCCCGTTTCCCGAGGGGCAGTCAAAACGATAGTGCCCCGGTTTGCCATATCGATAACAGCGGTCTTGCTTCTGGGGACATCCGGTCACTTGGTGTATTCCATCGCAAATGATGCAAGACTTGTCCACCGGCCATTGTCCTCCCGTCGGCGCATTCTTGGTTCCTTATTGTCGTCTCAGGTATTTAGGAGGCTGGCTCCTCTTGATATACTCTTTTCCAAAATTTGGCCGAGTTCGCTCCTTATCCCTGCTGTGATCAGAGCTCTCCCGTCAGACTCATGAAATCGCGAATCCGCGCTCCACTGTGGTGGCTCTATCGACCACCCTCTAAAAGGTGTGCAATTTCGCCGTTTGCACCACCTTGAAGATGTCGCTCCGTAAGCCATTCACAAAAAGACGGGCTTTGTGAGATTCATCTCTTATAACCAAGGGAACACATTTGATCAACCTCACAAATGCCCGTTGGTATCCCATAACTGTTCAACTTCCTTGTTTGATGTGCCTCAGGTCATCCTCCATCCGCTACTTGATGCTGTTGAAGAGAAATGCCCCAAACAGTTTTTCTCGGAACATGGTCCACGATGGAAGGGCGGTGCCCTCAGAGGGGTCCGGGCGCACCGTCTTCCACCACCTGCGGGCATTTCCCTCAAGAGAGTGCACTGCCAACGGGACCCGTTCATGTTCCTCCATCGATAGGTCTTCAATAAACTCCTCCATGGTATCCACCCATTTTTCCAAGATCCAAGGGTCGGTCGTCTCTCCCTCAAACACGGGTGGGTTGTACCTCTTGAAATTTGCCAAATTCGCTGTCACCCCATCCCATTCGGTTTGCCTGATGGGGGCTTCCCCTGCTGCGACGGCGGACACTCTGAGAGCAGGTGTCACGCCCCGGGGTCGAAACTGCGACCCGGGCCCGCCAAACAGATCCGCCACCTATGCCAACCTGCATAGGCGAAGCGTCCTACCTGCAAGAAAAGTACTATAATTAAACAGATATCAGAGCTATACATAAATAATCTGCTGTAACTAAAATCAATCACTGTACAACTGGAAAAATAAAACAACACTGTCTGCCTCCCAAAATAATAATAATACAATATCCTCAAGTACAAGCTCTAAACCCAACCGGGAGGTAACTCCAATATATACAACAGTGTACAGTCTCACAATACAAAAATATCCTCACTACAATAGTCTCTCAATACAAAATAACCTCACTACAATAGTCTCTCAAAAGAGGAAAAAGAAACAACTAAACTACAGATGATCTCCTCTGAAGGGTACCGCTACTCTCCAACGACGGGTAGGGATCTAGCTCGCGACTCCCTCGCCTCGATCAACAACCGCAGAGTCGGCAACACCCGCAAGACTCTGCAAAACAAAGGAGAGGAGAGAAAGAGGGGGGAAAACCCCCAAAGGGTGTGAGAACTACTCCAAAAAGGGAGTTCTCAGTGGGTACCACCGCCAGACCCGACGGTCTGCCCACCAAGTCCTCAAGAGACAAAAACTAACCCAAGTCATAAGACTGAAATGAGTAAGTTGGAGACTATCAACAGCCACCCTGCCCCTAACTAAAGGCTAAAAGGGGGAGAACCAAACAGTGGTATGCAACCACTAGCACATGAAGTGCACCATCGACCCAATCGAGCTGACTGCCACACCTGGTCCAGTCAAACCTGCGCCCACCTACAACCACCTCCCGCTGACGGGCAGGAATTACGTAGGGTGTCCAAACGGACTAACTCGCTATCGAGTAGAGGATCATGCAGGCTATGGTCAAAATCCACGCTCTCTCTCAGAACGGATAGAATCATGATGCTCAACCTCTCACACAGCGGTCAAAGTACTCGCAACAACACGGGACCACCGTCAACCAGACGGCTCTCAACAATACAAGCACTGATCTAAACTCAACTACCAGTCTGCACTCGGCCCCCAGGCACGAGTGTAACAATAAAAGTATTTGACCGAAATAAACTCAATCGAATGAACCGGTATAAAACCCGGTACTGCCTGCTCTGTCACCAATCTCTCGAACTCAGTATATCCACTGTCCAAATGACCGGAACCCAACACGGTCTGAACGGCACCCGACACGGTCTGAAGCCTACTCCGGAGCGGCACTCGAGGGGAGCTACCCACACGAGTAAAGCATCTCTGTCATCAACAGCACAAGTCACAAGTATCCCAGTCACAAGTATCTCTGTATAGCAGGACTTGATCACAATCTGATCAAAGTGGGAAAACTCAACCACTAAAGAAAGACCCGACCACAGTCGGATGCAACTAAACGATAAGTGGGAAACTCCATCCACTAAGTAAAACTGATACCCAATCAGGTGCATAGAGAAACATCCGGTCAACCGCCCAATATCCGCGGTTGCCGCAAAGCCCCACAACTAAGCTAACCTGTCCCAGGCACAAAGTCCCGACTACACTACCCAGACCCCTGCTCGAACCCGAGCAACACTGACCACCTGACTAGCAAGAAGGAGAAAGAAAAAGCATGGTTTCTCCTAAGTCAAGTTCCAATAAGTAGTGCAGCAGTAAAAGATGGCCTAACTACATGACCATACAAGCATGCAAATGTCCTCAAGGAAATAAAGGGGGTAAAGCATAATAATAGTTCTTTTAGGAATAAACAACATGCCGGAATCCCAAAACTAGACCTGTCCACAATTCAGGGTTCATCAATAGAATGATCATAATAACTCCTCAGAGTACGAATCCGCACATAGCTAAGAAATCCTGTCCCAAAGCATAATCCAACCACATGAAAGGCTATGTGCTAACATGGCATGTTACATAATCTCATAGGGTAACATTATCCTAGGTAAGCTTACACTAATCATCACATAGATGTCCAAGTCATGCAAGTCCTCAGTATACCTCATAAATACTATTCTTGCAAACATTTATACCAATATCATTAACAAGCTTACCTACTTACCAACATCAACCCTGTATCCTAAACATGCATGCATCAGTCATAGAGGGGTGACATCCCCACAAGTGCACTTATATTTGCCACAGCATATTCATTGCCTTAAACAATTACTGATAATAAGCTTACCCACCTGAAGCGCTTAAACCAAGGCAAACCTGAAGTCGGTGAAGGGGGTAGATGCCCAGGGTCCAAAATCTGCCAACATAACACCCTCGGTACAAGTCGTGCAAGCCTTGGCTCCAAACAGCTGAAACCACCCCTGAGTACATTAATAAGGCTCAACATTACACTTTTATTCCAAAATTAACCAAGCATACACAATCTGAAAATCAGTCCCAAAGCCGTGCTTATTTCACCTGCTGCAAGTGCCCAGAAAAATCCAATAAAAATACCACAGTAATCCTCGCGTCGATACCTTCGAAACGAGTACCTGCACGTCCAATTCCGAGCTTCCAACACTGAGAAACAATTCCGACAAGGGAACCACCCCGAATTAAACTACTCTCAAAAACTGTAGCAATAACTACTGTTCACAGATATTATTCACCTTCGAGAAATATTCAGAAAATTCCAAGAAAATTAGGGCATATTCCTCGTGATGTGTAGATGCAAATCGCCTCTTGAATCGCCCCAATCCGATGCCTGTGCGCGAAGATATCGCCAAAATACCGCACCGCTGTCCCAAAACTCCGCCCAGAAAATGAGGTCACAAGATGATCCGAAAAACCCATGAAAAGCTCGGAATGGGAAAACCCAGTAAACATGGGAAACTTAGCCCTACCTGTCGTGAAGCCAACGGCGCAAGAATCATAGAAAAAGATGCTCGGAGTAAGCCGGGGGAGTCCTCGCACCAAAACGCGACGAAGAGGACCACAAACGAACGAGCGTCGCGCCGCGCCGTAAAAATGGTAACCTCGGGATGCGTGCTGCTGAAAAATCTGGAACTCTGCAGATTGAATCGCCACTGGGAGAGGAAGATTTCTTGTGAAGGTTGCACAGTGAAATTCCGCGCAGAGAAGAAGCTCTCTGCAAAAGAACTCGGCCTTTTATATGCTGGGAGAAACAAATCCGAAAATACCCAACCTATCCCCAATTTCCGGGCGCTCGGGATTTCGGGCGGCTACAGTGTTGGGCCCGGCCCAACACTGTGCGCGCCCGAAATCCTCCCGGGCCTCCACGTCGCCCCCTCAACAGCGGACAGCCGCGCCGCCCGCTCACGCTCCGCCGCGTGGCCGGCCTGGTCAACGCGGGTGGGTGGCGCCCGCGAATCACAGGGCGCCACCTGGCCCGCACTCAGCCCTCCGACCAACCCTGGCGCGCCCTGCCGCGCACAGTTCCGATGCACCCCGCGTTCCGTGGTCCCAGCCTGCATGAGCCCACCAACCAGAAGACGCCACGTGTCCCGCCGGTCCATGCACCACGCCCGCCTGCTCCGTAGACCAAGTCCACTGCACCGACCAATCCAGTAATGCCACGTGTCCAACCCCCCGGTCCACCGTGCGCCCCGCACTCTCCGTAGACCCCGCCCCGCGGACCGGCCCACTCCCGAGCCGCCACGCGTCCCGCCCCCGGTGCACGCCTGCCGCGTGGACCGGGCGGCCCGCGCCTCCGTCCGCCGCGCTGCCTGCGGCTGCTCCGCCGCTGCCGCCGCCGCCGGGAACACTGTTCCGGCATGAACAGTACCCGAAGCTCAAAAATAACAAGTGGGTAGTCCGTTTTAACCGTTTTCGCGCGCTGAATCCGAATTTGATGTCCATTTCGCCAAATTCCAACTCCAAAATTTGCCGAAGGCATCCGGAAAGGTAATCCTTGGTCCAAACTTCGCGCTGAGTCCAAATTTAATATCTACTTCGCGCGAAACCACTTCTAACGATCTGACGGAGTCCAATGATCACCCACGTGATCCATTAAACACACTGAGCCCAACACTAATGTCCAATTGGGGCACAAATCCCACCAACACGCCACATAGGCCTCCGGGAGCTGTAGATGATCCCGTAATCTCGACGTGGGGATCCAGGTCCTCACATCCTCCCCCACTAAGAAAAGTTTCGTCCTCGAAACTAACTCAAATCCCCCAAGGGTCCCACATACCACGGGTAGGTATCCATCAATAACGCCTCCAGCTCCCGAAACATCGCTCACTCCCCGTGATTACTTCCCAACAACAACAACAACAAGTACGGCATGGCCCGACATGCGATTTTCTCATCTCTCGAGCCAGAAATCGCAACGGGCATCCCTCGTACTCCAACAATCACAGATCTCAGAAGGGGCAAGTCAATCACGGGCGAGGGATCCAAAAGCAAAACACTCCTGAGCTGAGACGTGAAACAACACAGAGACCCCATCAAGAGCCGGGGAAACAGAATAACCATCCGCGCAACACGCACTAAACCACCTCCTGGTGTCTACTCAACCAGGACCACCCGAAGTATACCCACAGATTCATCCCATGAGGAAAAAGATCCAATAAGCTGGGGTCTTCACTCGGTTACTTCCGATCCAAAATCACCCGAGTGGCCTACTCCACCATGAGCTACCCTCAAAAGGGATCCTCAAGAGACACCATCTCAAGCCACGGTTGGACACTCAACAAGCCAACATAACTCCAACAAATCCACGGGTCGAAAGGATGCCCTGACGGGGACCAAACCGTCAGTGAACGGGAGGGAAAACTGGCTCGAAAGGCGATCAAAATGCGGATGCCCAAACTCGCGGTCAAAAATCCCAAACCAGCAACGACAATCCGCGAAAATCCCACTCAAGATGCTGAGTAATCAAAACTGATAGCCAAGCAGGCATGGCCTACGCCCAGGTATAACAATCCAAACTGGAAATAAAGGACGTACTGAAAGGCTCAACTGTGGAATCCAAGCTGCCTGCAAAACAGCGGTTCATCCTGCCCCAACACTCATAGGGTTGGACTAATGAAGTGTGGACCGAAGATCCACCCACGGTAACTCTACCGCCACAATGGGAGGCATCACCAAAACACACAATTCCATCTCCCAACACAGGAAACACTAGCATTGGCGCTAATACCAGTCACATTATCCATTGGCCATGCTCTCTCGGCACCGCCAAGTCTAGAAGCTCCTCACCTCAAGAATGAAAGTTGGTCTCCGTCAACCTGAATAACATCCATTAGGTCGGGTTCCACCGCCGTCCCTACGGCTCGAAAAAAAGCGACCCAAGAAGGTATGCTTCTGCAGCTACATCTTGTACCTCAATAACTTGGCATACCGCTTCATCCACACGGGCATGGTAGCACATCCACAAAGCGCTCCTCGTACTCCAAGTCACTCTGGGAGTAAATCAAAATATCCTCGGAAAAACACCACTCCCAGTCCGTCCAAGTACAACTGGGACCTACTATCCCTCAGATCTTGAAGTCCACAGGGCATTCGTCATTCCATTGGCCTCACTAACAACTCATAATGCCCCCACCGCGTCCAAAACGCCTCCTAGGCGAAGTCCTCAGCTGTCTAACACAAGTGGGTACTCGCATCACATACTAACAGCCTGAGTATAGTTCCATCGAAAGGTCATAGATACCACCGGGACCTGTCTACAATCGAACCATAAAAGGATCCTCACAGTCGTGTATCAACGACGTGGCATCACCACCGTATACCAACGGCGTGGCACTAGGTCAAACAGACCCCTCGATCCATCAGATCCTGCAACTGTGCCAACAGCTCTCTCAGCTCTACCGGCGATATCCAATGAGGTGCTGTCCAGGGTGGCGCGGTTCCCCTAACCACGTCAAACGCAATCTCTATCTCCCTAACCGGCGGCATTACCAACAACTAAGGTGAAATCACACCCGGGTCTCGTGGGCAACAGAGATATCCTCGAGTCCCGGTGCCGCCGTAAGCACCTCTCATCCTGTCGCTAAAACCCGAGTGCTCTAACAATCTCAACAAGCAAGCCTCCTCTTGTCTGCCTTGCCGAAGATCAAAGTCTTCTCTCGCCGCAGTCAAACATTCTGTGGCATTGTGCCAAACAATCTCAAGCATCAGGTCAAAACACCTAATTGCGATAATTTCCAATAATTCTGCCGGTATCTCGCGGTCTCGGCCGCACTGGACATGATCCAAAAGCCTCCTCCACGTGCACAACAACAACAGGAACCTGTACCTCTAGTGCACGTGGTAACAAATCTGCCTCTAACCCATGTAGGAGTGGAACATGCTCTAACTCCGACTACCGTGGTGAAATCCCACCTGCGACACTCAATCCACTACCGTGGCGCCCTCCAACCGGGCGGCACAGATTCATCCGCTCAAAGCAAGTGGTTGTCGCTCAATCTGCCTGAAAATCAGGGCTATCACTAGGAAGCACGACCTCTGTCTCTGATCACAATGAGGCGACGAATAAGGTCCTCCGCAGATAACAAATCCACGCTATCGATGCGCCACTCAAATAAAATACTGATGTTGCCTCCGGGGTCCACCCGACCTCTGACATCTCGGGAACTCGTTATCCAGGAAAAGAAATTAGACATGCCCCTGCCGGCCGATCTGTCCTCCATCACCCGGCGCCAAACGCCAAAAATCCAGAACTCACCTCTGGCAGCAGATCCCTATCCAAAGGAACTGCAATGCCACGCTCCATACATAATGCCTGCTCCAGCGAGGCGTCTAAATCTACAATGGAGGGACTGAATAACAGAAAGGTGTCCTGGCGCAATCCACTGCCAGTCTCATATATCCTATGCGCCTCGTCCTCGAATCTGGAGCGCGCAGTTCAACAACTGCATACACTCACACGCACAGGGAGGCTCTCAATTAATCACTCCATCACCACCACCGCGACTCTGCCTCCAAGGGCTCCAAACTCAATCTTACGAGTCGGGGTGGTTCATCTGCCAAATATGGCTCAAAAGGTCGATCATGTCCCACAGCTCACCAGCTGTCAACCATCCACCCTGCCTCGTGCCTCGACACTAAACATTGGCACAGAGGGGGCTACTCAGTGCTCCGACAACTGTGTCACCAAGACCAGCTGCTCACTCTGCCGCTGACAAGCCTCAGACAATCCTGTCATCTGGGTCCGGGGTTCTCTGACCTCAATCCAGGTATCCGGCCCAAAACCAACTGCTCAAGCTCAACAGCTATGACAGGATGCACACGGGTCAAAACCCAGCGTCGGGGAGACATCGCTCGCCACGACGAAACAACAAAACAGCACACAACAACACTCGACCCAATCCAGCGAAAGTCTAAAGCATGTCACCCGTTCCACAGCATTATGTTGTCTGCAGCCAACATAATTACTTAGGAGAATAAACATGCCAATCACTCCTCCCGTCCCTTGGGAGAGGTATAAAACTCAATCAGGACTCTCGCAAAAATCACGACTCTCACAAAGTCAACCAAGGGTCAAACCAAAAGCCTAGGGTTCTAAGTCCACCATGACCTACAACCTAGGCTCTGATACCACTCTAATCTGTCACGCCCCGGGGTCGAAACTGCGACCCGGGCCCGCCAAACAGATCCGCCACCTATGCCAACCTGCATAGGCGAAGCGTCCTACCTGCAAGAAAAGTACTATAATTAAACAGATATCAGAGCTATACATAAATAATCTGCTGTAACTAAAATCAATCACTGTACAACTGGAAAAATAAAACAACACTGTCTGCCTCCCAAAATAATAATAATACAATATCCTCAAGTACAAGCTCTAAACCCAACCGGGAGGTAACTCCAATATATACAACAGTGTACAGTCTCACAATACAAAAATATCCTCACTACAATAGTCTCTCAATACAAAATAACCTCACTACAATAGTCTCTCAAAAGAGGAAAAAGAAACAACTAAACTACAGATGATCTCCTCTGAAGGGTACCGCTACTCTCCAACGACGGGTAGGGATCTAGCTCGCGACTCCCTCGCCTCGATCAACAACCGCAGAGTCGGCAACACCCGCAAGACTCTGCAAAACAAAGGAGAGGAGAGAAAGAGGGGGGAAAACCCCCAAAGGGTGTGAGAACTACTCCAAAAAGGGAGTTCTCAGTGGGTACCACCGCCAGACCCGACGGTCTGCCCACCAAGTCCTCAAGAGACAAAAACTAACCCAAGTCATAAGACTGAAATGAGTAAGTTGGAGACTATCAACAGCCCACCCTGCCCCTAACTAAAGGCTAAAAGGGGGAGAACCAAACAGTGGTATGCAACCACTAGCACATGAAGTGCACCATCGACCCAATCGAGCTGACTGCCACACCTGGTCCAGTCAAACCTGCGCCCACTTACAACCACCTCCCGCTGACGGGCAGGAATTACGTAGGGTGTCCAAACGGACTAACTCGCTATCGAGTAGAGGATCATGCAGGCTATGGTCAAAATCCACGCTCTCTCTCAGAACGGATAGAATCATGATGCTCAACCTCTCACACAGCGGTCAAAGTACTCGCAACAACACGGGACCACCGTCAACCAGACGGCTCTCAACAATACAAGCACTGATCTAAACTCAACTACCAGTCTGCACTCGGCCCCCAGGCACGAGTGTAACAATAAAAGTATTTGACCGAAATAAACTCAATCGAATGAACCGGTATAAAACCCGGTACTGCCTGCTCTGTCACCAATCTCTCGAACTCAGTATATCCACTGTCCAAATGACCGGAACCCAACACGGTCTGACCGGCACCCGACACGGTCTGACCGGAACCCAACACGGTCTGAAGCCTACTCCGGAGCGGCACTCGAGGGGAGCTACCCACACGAGTAAAGCATCTCTGTCATCAACAGCACAAGTCACAAGTATCCCAGTCACAAGTATCTCTGTATAGCAGAACTTGATCACAATCTGATCAAAGTGGGAAAACTCAACCACTAAAGGAAGACCCGACCACAGTCGGATGCAACTAAACGATAAGTGGGAAACTCCATCCACTAAGTAAAAACTGATACCCAATCAGGTGCATAGAGAAACATCCGGTCAACCGCCCAATATCCGCGGTTGCCGCAAAGCCCCACAACTAAGCTAACCTGTCCCAGGCACAAAGTCCCGACTACACTACCCAGACCCCTGCTCGAACCCGAGCAACACTGACCACCTGACTAGCAAGAAGGAGAAAGAAAAAGCATGGTTTCTCCTAAGTCAAGTTCCAATAAGTAGTGCAGCAGTAAAAGATGGCCTAACTACATGACCATACAAGCATGCAAATGTCCTCAAGGAAATAAAGGGGGTAAAGCATAATAATAGTTCTTTTAGGAATAAACAACATGCCGGAATCCCAAAACTAGACCTGTCCACAATTCAGGGTTCATCAATAGAATGATCATAATAACTCCTCAAGTACGAATCCGCACATAGCTAAGAAATCCTGTCCCAAAGCATAATCCAACCACATGAAAGGCTATGTGCTAACATGGCATGTTACATAATCTCATAGGGTAACATTATCCTAGGTAAGCTTACACTATCATCACATAGATGTCCAAGTCATGCAAGTCCTCAGTATACCTCATAAATACTATTCTTGCAAACATTTATACCAATATCATTAACAAGCTTACTACTTACCAACATCAACCTTGTTATCCTAAACAATGCATGCATCAGTCATAGAGGGGTGACATCCCCACAAGTGCACTTATATTTGCCACAGCATATTCATTGCCTTAAACAATTAACTGATAATAAGCTTACCCACCTGAAGCGCTTAACCAAGGCAAAACCTGAAGTCGGTGAAGGGGGTAGATGCCCAGGGTCCAAAATCTGCCAACATAACACCCTCGGTACCAAGTCGTGCAAGCCTTGGCTCCAAACAGCTGAAACCACCCCTGAGTACATTAATAAGGCTCAACATTACACTTTTATTCCAAAATTAACCAAGCATACACAATCTGAAAATCAGTCCCAAAGCCGTGCTTATTTCACCTGCTGCAAGTGCCCAGAAAAAATCCAATAAAAATACCACAGTAATCCTCGCGTCGATACCTTCGAAACGAGTACCTGCACGTCCAATTCCGAGCTTCCAACACTGAGAAACAATTCCGACAAGGGAACCACCCCGAATTAAACTACTCTCAAAAACTGTAGCAATAACTACTGTTCACAGATATTATTCACCTTCGAGAAATATCAGAAAATTCCAAGAAAATTAGGGCATATTCCTCGTGATGTGTAGATGCAAATCGCCTCTTGAATCGCCCCAATCCGATGCCTGTGCGCGAAGATATCGCCAAAATACCGCAACCGCTGTCCCAAAACTCCGCCCAGAAAATGAGGTCACAAGATGATCCGAAAAAACCCATGAAAAGCTCGGAATGGGAAAACCCAGTAAACATGGGAAACTTAGCCCTACCTGTCGTGAAGCCAACGTCGCAAGAATCATAGAAAAAGATGCTCGGAGTAAGCCGGGGGAGTCCTCGCACCAAAACGCGACGAAGAGGACCACAAACGAACGAGCGTCGCGCCGCGCCGTAAAAATGGTAACCTCGGGATGCGTGCTGCTGAAAAATCTGGAACTCTGCAGATTGAATCGCCACTGGGAGAGGAAGATTTCTTGTGAAGGTTGCACAGTGAAATTCCGCGCGGAGAAGAAGCTCTCTGCAAAAGAACTCGCCTTTATATTGCTGGGAGAAACAAATCCGAAAATACCCAACCTAATCCCCAATTTCCGGGCGCTCGGGATTTCGGGCGGCTACAGTGTTGGGCCCGGCCCAACACTGTGCGCGCCCGAAATCCTCCCGGGCCTCCACGTCGCCCCCTCAACAGCGGACAGCCGCGCGCCCGCTCACGCTCCGCCGCGTGGCCGGCCTGGTCAACGCGGGTGGGTGGCGCCCGCGAATCACAGGGCGCCACCTGGCCCGCACTCAGCCCTCCGACCAACCCTGGCGCGCCCTGCCGCGCACAGTTCCGATGCACCCCGCGTTCCGTGGTCCCAGCCTGCATGAGCCCACCAACCAGAAGACGCTACGTGTCCCGCGGTCCATGCACCACGCCCGCCTGCTCCGTAGACCAAGTCCACTGCACCGACCAATCCAGTAATGCCACGTGTCCAACCCCCCGTCCACCGTGCGCCCCGCACTCTCCGTAGACCCCGCCCCGCGGACCGGCCCACTCCCGAGCCGCCACGCGTCCCGCCCCCGGTGCACGCCTGCCGCGTGGACCGGGCGGCCCGCGCCTCCGTCCGCCGCGCTGCCTGCGGCTGCTCCGCCGCTGCCGCCGCGCCGGGAACACTGTTCCGGCATGAACAGTACCCGAAGCTCAAAAATAACATGGGTAGTCCGTTTTAACCGTTTTCGCGCGCTGAATCCGAATTTGATGTCCATTTCGCCAATTCCAACTCCAAAATTTGCCGAAGGCATCCGGAAAGGTAATCCTTGGTCCAAACTTCGCGCTGAGTCCAAATTTAATATCCACTTCGCGCGAAACCACTTCTAACGATCCGACGGAGTCCAATGATCACCCACGTGATCCATTAACACACTGAGCCCAACACTAATGTCCAATTGGGGCACAAATCCCACCAACACGCCACATAGGCCTCCGGGAGCTGTAGATGATCCCGTAATCTCGACGTGGGATCCAGGTCCTCACAGCAGGTGTCACCACGGTCTCTCTCAAGGGGTCTCCAATGACGGCTCCCAGCGTGGGTCCCAAAGATGTTGGTGTTAGTGCTACTGAAGGCGTCGTCGGATGAACCGACGGTATCCCGGTCACCGTGGTCGAGGAGGGGCAATAATGTCTCGCTGTCTGCCACCGGCGGCCCTGTCACTGGTGCGGCTGGTCCTGGTAGAGAAGCCTGGGCGACCTCCACTGGTGTAGTCGGCTGTTGCGCCTACCGCCACATCTGTTCCATATGGGTTGCTAACTGCCCGGCCATCTCTCGTAATTGCTGTCGGAGAAGCTGATACTCCGCCGCTGTTGGCACCGTACTTTCTGCCCCTGTGTTCTCCGCTGATAACCCATTTCGAGCCATTATTCGCTATATACAAAGAAACCAAGTCAACCCTAGACCTAACTGGTCTAGCACCACGACCTAGACGCACCGAATTAATTCCCTTTTTCCCCCGTACACTCACGGTCTACTGCACTACACCTTGGTTATCTCATGCTCAATTTGCTTGTGGCATCATGCACTGTGGATGTTGGTTACTGACTACTGTGGTTAAAGTTGTTTTTCTCTGATACCATTTAATCTGTCACGCCCCGGGGGTTTTTTAGGTAAAGATGAGCGGAAAAACGTACATATATTTTTTTTTTGAATAAATAAGTACCGACCTCGCCCCGGTGCGTGTCAGACCGCCACATATACAAATTCACTCTTCAAGCGGACAGAGTCTCCTTTGTATATGCACGGCGTCCTACTTACAAAAAAACAATCACAACATTCAACACCCGATCTTTAACCACACAGTCACAGTCAACAAGTACGAGAGTGTAAAGACATTCAATCCCATTAAGAGGGACCTATAAGTTTGCAAACGGTGTCCACTCGACACCCATTCCTTTAAACATCTACACATTCACAGTAAGGCGGCTACATCGTTTTGAAAGGATAATTCCATAGGTTTTCAAAGCAGTGCCCACACGACACTTGTTTTGGAAAATATTTTTGAAACCCTTTTTGTTCAGTGTAAACATGCCGCATATAAGTCATTAAAAATCATTATACAGATCACATCACACAAACGGTCTCTCAACCCAACATCCACAACATTCCACTATCAAGCAATCGAGAACTTAACTTAGATAAAAAGAGATGAGATAACCCAAGCAAGAAACTACGGAATAAACCTCATACAGCTAATATTCACCAGTCGCTGCCTCACCGTCGTCCCGACTACTACACCTAGTCACACCTGTCACGGAGTGGGTAAAGTCAGTGACAAATAAAGTAGATGTTATAGCATTACTCAACAGGAAATTAGAATGAGTTACACTGCACCGGAACCTTTCGCTATCCTTCGCCCTGAAACTTGCTTTATTCACTTTATTTACTTTAGTGACACGTCCCGTCAGGGTAGTCGACGATCTCCCCACGGGACATATGATGCTCTAACCCCTTCACGATGCGTGGGCGACACGTTTAGCCATCGTGATCAGGTCCCCAAACAACACACGTGGGCACACGGGTCATTCAGACCACTTCTCCGAAAAAGTACACCTATGCGGGGGCCAAGCCGCCAGTGTACGTGCAGCATTCAACACCGGTTTGCCGAAGTCGGCGTAAATTAATTATCGCGACACTTAGTCGCCACGAACATCCACAAAAGAACGGTACATGGTAATTGCGAAGGGTTAATTCACTGGAAACATTTCATCTACTTTATTAATAGGTTAGCACGAACATTTAGATGATACACTGCACCTAATGCACTTACAGCACTTGTTGCATAAGAACCCACCTGGAATGAAGATAACCGACCGCGCCCCGCGACCCTCCTAAGGAAATCAGAACTCCTCGTGGCCTACTAAAATATCCAAGAGCACAAATCAACACCTTACCCTAATCAGGTAAAATCAGTGGTCCCAACCACTGTAACAATAAACCCACAAAACCGAAATCACTGCACCTAGAGGACCGCAACGTCAAACAAGAATCAACGTCAAAGCTTGTCAAGTAAAACCAAAACTCAGATCAAACCGGATCCCCGACGGTAAAACCGATGGTTAACAACAACCGGACCGCGACTATATCATCGCGAACTCCGTCGGGACCCAAATCCGCTAATGGAGATCCAACAAAACCCAACCTTTCAACTAGTAGCCACCTTGGGACGTCAACGGTCAAGCCGAGAAACCCCGACGACGAAAACGATAAGAGATAGACCGACGGCGCGCCCCCGACAATTTCGTCGAGGCGCGGAGCGTCGGCGAAATTGGCACCCGACATAATAAAACAGTGACCAAAAAGATCCCGAGTGGCCATCCCAAGAAAACCGCAGAGATTGTGATCCCGACAGCGAAAACGGCGCTCAAAACGGTGGAAAAACGGACCAAAACGGAGCCACCGAACTTTGGGCTGTCGGGTGGTGCACAGGAGCAACCGTGGACCGGGTTGCGCGTCGGGTGGCCGCGCGGCATGCGCCGGGTGCACGCAGGAAGCGTGCACCGCGCTCTTGGGCCGGGCCGGTGCACGACACAAGCGTGCACCGGGCTCACGGCCGCAAGGGCATGCGGCGCGCACCGGGTGCACGCTGTGGCGTGCACCGCGCATAGGCGGGCCGGGCCGGTGCACGGGCGAGGCGTGCACCGGGTCTGCAGTTTCCGCGCTGCGGGCGTGCGCCGGGTGCACGCCCGGGCCGTGGACCGCGCTGTACGGAAAGGCACAGTAACCTCCCGTTTTCGCGTTTTTTCTCCGTTTTCGCTCCCGTGGGACCCCGGCGACGACCCCGCGAACATGGTAACGGCGGCGGCGGCCTCCCGTTAACAACGGCGGCGGCGGCCTCCCGTTAACCCCCTATGTTCCAACGAAACACCCACAAAAACCCCGAACAAAATCACGGTAAATCTAACGACTAACCAACGATCGACGAACAACCAAAACGTCGATCGGAAACTCGATCAAAGGCCCGATTAAAAACCACCGATTAAATCCGATAAAAATCATCGATCACACCCGATCAAGAATGAGATGAAACTTGATCAAAACCCAACAAAAAAATCCGTGATCGATGTACCGATTAAAACGACCTTACAAGAATACGGAAAACCCCCGATTAATTCAACAAAAGGATTAACGACCACTAACCTCAATCTATCGGAAATAAAGAACCGATCTTGGTTCTTGCGGCGTTGGAGATCCGGATCCGCTCACCGTAGATGATGGCGTCTCGTTCTCCGATCTCCGGACGTCAATCGGGGCGATCGGGTTCCTCCCTTTCTCCTCTTTTTCCTTCTTTTCTCCTCCGGTTAGGTTTCCTTTTCTTTTCTCTCTTTTCCTTTCTCTCTTTTCAAACTAGGGTTTCGTTTGGTTTTCGGTACGCACAAAAGAGGAGGGTTTGAGGAGGCGATATTTTACGATTAGGGTTTCCGTTCAGTATACGGGAAATAAATAAATCTCGTTATTAATTATCCCTTTTTATTTTCCCGTTTCATATGTACGTACCGTCAAAATCCTCCTTGGATATTTTTGACTCTAATTAATTAATTCTTTAATTAATTAATCCTACGGGATAATCCACCTTTTTAATATCTTGTAACCGAATAACAAATTCTGTCACCGATTAATTAATTCTTTAATTAATTAATCCTACAGATAAATCCACCTTTGTTTTAAAATCCGTCACCGAATAATTATTAATTATCCTACAAGACAAACCCACCTTTTCCTCATAAAGCGTGCAGGATATTTTGCACGGATTCCGATGCACCCCACGGTTACCGCGACCTTCAGAACCCCATTCCGGGAGATCCGTAAGTCGGATTTTGGATCCGATTGCACCGTCGCTCATCGTTTTTCGAGCTCTATCACCGAAAAATACCCTTACCGCATGTTAGTCAACTCTAAGAGCCCGATATTTTAATTCCCTCTAACTTACACTTTATTAGCAGGAGGGTAAAATAATACTAGAAAAGTCGTGTCCTTACAGTGCGAGTACCTACTTGGAACCAGACAGCGAAGACCTTGCCTAGATGGCGTTCAGGACACGGTAGGCATCATGAGCTCACAGTGAGGCCAAGTGGATTGATTAATGCCCTGCCATTCATATGATTTGAGGAATTATGCTCCAGCCGTATTTGATTGGATTGGTAACAAGATCCTCCAGGGATATTATGATTTACTCCCAGAGCGACTTGGGGTAAGAGGAGCACTCATGGATGTGCTACAATACCCGTGTGGATGAAGCTGTATGCCAAGTTATTGAGATACAAGTTTTAGCTTCAGAAGCTTATTTCTGGGTCACATTGTGTTAGCGTAGGGGCGGCGGTGGAAAATCCGGCCAATATGAATACTATTTGGGAATTGGCCGAGATCAATATTTTGGTCAAGGTAAGGAGCTTCTTGGACTGGGCAGTGCCAGGAGAGCTTGGCAATCGGATGATGAGACTGATACCAGCGCCAATGCTAGTATTTCCAGTGTTGGGAGAGGGATTTGCGAGTTTAGTGATGCCTCCCATAGTGGCTGTGGAGTACCGTGGGTTATCTTCGGTCCGCGCTTCATCAGTCCAACCCTATGAGTATTTGTGTTAGGACGAACCGTTGTTTTGTTGGCAGCTTGGATCCCACTGATGAGCCTTTCATACGCCTATTATTTCCAACTTTGATTGATATACCTGGGCGTAGGCCATACCTGCTTGGCTACCAGTTCTGGTTACTCAGCATTCCTGTTCTATACTATGATAGATTAAGGGTTCAGCTTCAGTTTACGGTTTCTACTATACGGCACCTGTGGAAACTACACTTTCAGCATCTTGGGTGGAATTTACTCGGATTGTCGTCGATGGTTCGAACTTTTGACCGCGAGTTTGGGCATCAGCATTATGATCGCCATTTGAGCCAGCTTTCAGTCCCGTTCACCGACGGTTTGGCCACCGTCAGAATGTTCTTTACTAGTTGAGAGATCGACTTCGACCCGTGGGTCCGTTGGGGTAATGATAGCATTTGTGTGACCAACTGTGGCATGAGATTGTATCTCTAGAGGGTCCCTTTTGATGGTAGACCTGTAGGTTTATATGTGGGATCCACAAGGATCTAAAATAGGTACTATCAAACAACTAGAGGGGGGTGAATAGGTGTAATACTTATAAACCAAAACAAATGGCAAAATAAAAACCATGCGGAAAATAAAAACAGCACACCGAGATATACGTGGAAACTCCAATCCAGGAGAAAAACCACGGGACCAACACGCATAACAATCCACTAAGAATAGAAGAATAACAAGGTGATTACCGACTCCACGGACTCAAACCCCTCCTTCAGCTTCTCGGATCTTGCGCTCACCGATTGGATGTCCACGCAATAACAATCCACTAGAAAAAGAAGAATAACAAGGTGATTACCGTCTCCACGGATTTAACCCCTCCTTCAACTTCTACTTCTTGGACCTGCGCTCCAACGATTTTGCACGTCCACTGCACACGTTCGAACCACGAACGCCACTCGAATCCACGAGCACACGTTTCGAATCCACGAACGCGTTTAAGCACACCGAATCCACGATGCCACGTCGAATCCACGACGCAAAACTCAGTCGGTAAGAATATTGGCTTCAATGGTGATCCTTTGCTTAGATTATCAATGAAGATCCATGGGAAAAAGTCTAAGCAAAGATTAGATCAATTCGACAAAAGATGATCTTTGGAAGAACCGTCGAATTTGACTTAAAAGAGGCTATAGAGAAGAACGATAAAACCTAGCCTCTAGTTTGCTCTCAAGTGTTTTATAAATAATCGGCCATGCCTCCCCCAATTTTGAGAAACCCTAAAAGTCTATTTCTGTTTAGAACCTTGGAAAAGATAAGAATCAAAAACTTACCTTATCTGGAAATTTTCAGGACGGCGATCCGGATCGGATTTACTGTGATCCGGATCGTCGTAACGAGTCAGCTATTCCAAAAAAACAGGGGTTCGGGATCCGGATTGAAATGCACGATCCGGATCGTTCATGTATTCCAGCAAATTCCCATGTTCGGGATCCGGACGAAATGACTATGATCCGGATCGGATTTGCCAATGAACAAGCATCCTTCGGGATCCGGATTGGACTGTCTGATCCGGATCCTGAACTGTCCCATGTCAGTTTTTGATTTTTAATGCAATTAAAATTCATCCAGTGTTTCTACACTAGAAAAGTATTCGGATCACCACAATTATTTAGTTAACCATACCTGATCCTTTTGAATAACTTTCTCTTGAGATTGATTGTAACTGATCCACAATTGCTTCAACTTCAATCTTCAAGACTCCAA
>JAQNDB010000305.1:0-22277 GCA_029204045.2 Tillandsia leiboldiana
CTTGAATAGATTTGCTTGTTCAATCAGAATGCCAAACTCAGGGGAGTGATCTCGTAGAGCCTCAATATTAACATGCCTCTCACCAATGCATTCACGATTCTCAAATGCCCTTAGGCGATCCGCATTAACGACACTTGTTCCTCACGAGGTGGAGAATCCGGACTAATCGGTTCGTTAGACATGAAACCTCGTGCTCGTCCAAACCGTCGAGCAAGTCGTTTCCTTTTCACCGAGATGGTTGGTGCAGGTCATAGGTGCTTTACCTTTGTCCATGGGTGCTTTTTCTTTCGATGCATCGGGCATTGATTCATCATCATCTGTTAATTCAGTCCAATCTATCTCTTGACAATCTACTTCTACTTCTGTGTCGCTGATCACATGAAACTCACCCTTTTGTTGTGTTTTCTTAGCTCTCTTTAATTTGTTTGTGGCCCGAGTGTGCACCATAGTGACCAATAAAAGAATAATCCATGAGAATCCCATTGATCCAAGTGCCTTAAGAAGATTGAAATCCTGTGAGCAACAACTCAAGAACACGAAAAAAATTGTTAATTTTCAAAGATTTGAAAAATTATACCCAAACAATCATAATCATGTAGAGAGACTAAGAATCAAATTAGTTTTGCAAAAGGACTTTTAAAAATAAATCAATTGCATGATTTTCGAAAATCCTTATTATATGCCCTAAAACCAAAATTTTAGAAATCGAAGCCTAAAAATCTGTTAATCAGGAGAATACCTAGCATATAATCAAAACTAATCTACCCAGAGTTCTTATTTCAAAAGAAATTTGATCAAAAACCATCCACAAACAAAATTGATCCAAGAAATTCATCACGTTTGAGGAGGAATAGAGAAAAAACGGTGAAAAACCGAGATTTTGATCAATAAAACTTACTTGGAGTTGAAGAACTTGAGTTTGAAAGCTTCCAAGAAGGGTGAAATCTAGAGAGAGAAGCTCTGGAAACTTTGGAACAAAAGATTGGAGTAAAAGAAATCAAAACCCTTTTGTTCTTTATAAAACCCTAGCCGCGATCCGGATCAGACCATGCTTGCGATCCGGATCGGCTACCCGCAGTGAGAAACTGCGTTCGGGATCCGGATCGGCAGGTCCAATCCGGATCGTCAGCCCGCAGAAGAATACCTGCGTTCGGGATCCGGATCATCTTGCCCGATCCGGATCGGCTCCAACTTTTTCTTTAGAAAATTTTAGAGAAATTCAAGAAAAACCAGAAAAAGATTGTAAGCACAAATGTGTATCAACTTTAAACAAAAATCATCGTTTCATACAACAAGAATTAGATTATGCCAAATCTATCAATAATATCCAAAAATGAAACGAGAATTTACAAAAATTAAATCCCTTAAAGTTGAACACCTTAAATTACATCTAACTTGATCTTATGAGTAATGCCTTTATCAAATCATCAATTCAGTAAAGAAAATGAAATACAAAGATCAATAGATGTTTGAAATCCCAAATATAGTAGATAATGTATCTAGACAATCTGTTGAAGAGAGTGGCTCTTTGAGCATCTTTCTTTAAAAGCCCACCTTATACCAACCTTGAAATTTGACGGAGTCAAGAATTTCAACATGCATTTTACTTAATCAAAATTTGAATAACCATGCTTGGTAAACATGTGGTAGCTGCACACAATACTCGGACGACCGAGGTGGTAGCTCTTTCCTCCATGTGGTGGTAGTTTTCACACTCCTCATTGGGATGTAACTCTTTCCACATCTTTTGAGCATTTTACTTTTCTTTGACTCCCCCTCAATTGGCTATCAATTATTTAAGATATAAAGTATTCAACCAAAAATTGATCTCGATTTCATACTCGACTAAGCAGTCAAATAAGATAATGACTATACCAAGAGATCATTGAGAGAGAAATTGACTTTGATCACTCAGAAGATGATTTAATTAACATAAATGATCATTGCAACAGTGAAATATTATGATGGCAAAAGCATAATAAATTTCTAAATGTGCGAAAAGATGCAATTAAAGTCAATTATGATCTATGCTCAATTAATGTCCTATGTACAGACATAGATAATGAACAAAACACAACAAAAACAAAACCTATCCTAAGCAAAGGTTTCAAGAAGAAGTTTATTTCAAGGAAAGCATTCCAATTGCTTTTCGCAAATGAATAAAACGTTTTTGATCCAAAGGTTTTGTTAGAATGTCAGCTAATTGATCCTCAGTTGAAATATATGAAAGTTGAAGAGTATTTGATTCAACTAGCTCTCTAAGAAAATGATATCTAAGTTCAATATGTTTTGTTCTAGAGTGCAACACAGGGTTTTTAGAAATGTTAATAGCACTTGTGTTGTCACAAAGAATTGTTACCGAAGATGCTGAAATCCGGAAGTCGCTCAACACACTTTTCATCCAAATGAGTTGGGTTGAACAACTACCCGCTGAAATGTATTCCGCTTCGGCAGTCGAGAGTGCTATGCAATTCTGCTTTTTACTGTGCCATGCAATAAGGCAATGACCAAGATAGAAGCATGCACCACTCGTGCTTTTCCGATCATCCACTGATCCTGCCCAATCGGCATCTGAGTATCCAACAATATCCAAACTTGTTCCCATAGGATACCAAATTCCGAAATTAATTGATCCTTTGATATACCGGATGATCCTTTTCACCGCTTTCAGGTGAACCTCCTTTGGTGCAGATTGATATCTCGCGCAGATCCCAACACCAAAAGATATATCCGGGCGACTAGCCGTGAGATAAAGTAGACTTCCAATCATACTTCGATACAGTTTCTCGTCTACATTCTCACTTTGTGATTCACTTCCAAGTCCCTTGTGGCTAGTTCCCATTGGAGTCGGAAAATCCTTCGAATTTTCAAGATCAAACTTTTTAACCAACTCCATTGCATACTTGGATTGACTCAAGTGAATACCTTCAACATTTTGTTTAATTTGCAATCCAAGGAAATAAGTCAATTCGCCCATCATGGACATCTCAAATTCGCTTTCCATGGTCTCCGCGAATTTAGAAGCATCATTATCTCTTGTTGCGCCAAATACAATGTCATCGACATAGATTTGTGCTACAATGAAATTGTTTTGATAATGCTTCACAAAGAGAGTCCTATCAGCTCCCCCTCGAGTGTAGCCCTTCTCCAAAAGGTGCTTTGTCAACCTTTCGTACCATGCTCGCGGTGCTTGTTTCAGACCGTAAAGAGCCTTTTTCAAACGAAAAACATGGTTAGGTTGTTTATGGTCTACAAAACCTTTCGGTTGAGCCACATAAACTTCCTCATTTAAAAACCCATTTAGAAATGTGCTCTTAACGTCCATTTGAAATAATTTGATTTTAAAATGACAAGCAATAGCAAATAGTATACGAATGGACTCGAGTCTAGCTACAGGGGCGAATGTTTCATCAAAGTCTATACCTTCTACTTGAGAGTAGCCTTGAGCAACTAATCGTGCCTTGTTCCTGATGATAGTACCATCCTCATTTTTCTTGTTCTTGAAGATCCATTTGGTACCTATCACATTATGTTGCTTTGGAGGCTTCGTTAATTCCCAGACTTTGTTTCGCTCAAATTGATGGAGCTCTTCCTGCATTGCTTTAATCCAGTAGTCATCCTGAAGAGCTTCATCTTTGTTCTTTGGTTCGATTAAAGATACGTAGCAAGCGAATCCACAAACCAACTGCCTCCGAGTTCTAACTCCTTCTTGTGGATCTCCAATAATATTCGATTCCGGATGATCCTTGGAGATTCGTAGCGTTTGTTGAAACGGAGTACTCGGAGATATATGAGATGATTCCTGCACATTAGATAAACTTGAAGAACCATTAGATGCATCATTAATATTGGAAGTATTATTATGAGAAGATGCAACGGCAGGAGAATCATCATCTAGAGAGATATCGAGGGTAGATTTTTCAGATGCAAAGTGAAAAGCTTCATCTACTTTAACATTTATAGATTCTACGATCGTCTTAGATTCCAAGTTAAATACTCGATATGCTCTACTATTAGTAGAATACCCCAAGAAAATCCCTTCGTCACTTCGTGAGTCAAACTTTCCAAGATTTTCACGGTCACGTAAAATGTAACACCGACTCCCGAAGATGCGAAAATATTTGATGTTGGGTTTTCTACCACACCATAGTTCATATGGTGTATTTAACGTTCCAGGGCGCAAAACACTCGATTAATGACATAGACAGCGGTGTTCACAGCTTCAGCCCAAAAATGTAGCGGTAAATTCCGGCTATGAAGCATCACACGCGCCATCTCTTGAACAACCCTGTTCTTGCGCTCGACAACACCATTCTGTTGAGGTGTATAGGGTGCAGAGATTTCATGCTTAATACCGTTTGAAGTACAAAAGTCAATGAATTTAGAATTAACGAATTCTCCACCTCTATCACTTCTAACACGAATGATCTTTTCATTCTTTTCAATCATAATACGAAGGCAAATCTCGTGAAAAGAATCAAAAGTATCAGCTTTCTCTTTTAAAAATGCTACCCAAGAATACCGAGAGAAATCATCAATCATCAAGAAAATATACCATTTACCTCCCAAAGATGGTTGACGAGTTGGCCCCATTAAATCCATGTGTAAAAGTTCCAAAGACCGTTTTGTACCAACGTGGTTCAAGTTCTTGTGTGCAGTTCTGGACTGTTTTCCCTTTTGGCAACCACCACACACAATGTTTTGTTTAAATAAAAGTTTTGGAACCCCCTTGACCACGTCCTTGTTTGTAATTTTAACAAGTTCCTTAAAATTTATGTGACCTAGCCTTTCATGCCAAAGTGTTTCATTATTCAAAGAAACTAGGTTACATTTTTCTGAAATTTTATTAGGAACAACATAGCAATTGTTTTCAGATCTAACCCCTTTTAAAAAGAAGACATGGTCCTTATCAGTTACAACGCATTCAACAGATGAAAAGTTAACTGAAAAACCATTGTCGCAAAGTTGACTTATGCTTATGAGGTTAGTCTTAAGGCCATCAACAAATAAGACGTTTTTCAAAATCGGGCCATCTGGAATAGCTACCGTCCCTTTTCCAACAATTTTGGAAGATCGACCGTCTCCGAAAACAACAAGTCCACCGGAGATTTTCTCAAGATTTTGAAAACTATTTTTGTCACCGGTCATGTGACGGGAACAACCGCTATCCAGGTACCAAGACGAACTATCATATGCATGCAAGGAAACATTGGTAACAAGACAAGGAAAAATTTCACCTTTGCGCACCCAAACCTTTTTGGAATGCGTCGGTAATGGTCGTGAAGTTATATGCCTAGGTGAAAGCATCTTGTTAAAACGATTGCTGCTCCTTGATGTGGTCGTCTAGCGCGGTAAACTACCAGGGTTCTTTTCTTTCAATTGATTTGGAATTGATTTCTGAGGAATCACCTTTGTGGTAGTCATTGCAAGAGATGTTTGAGGTGAGCATTTGACTCCCGTCTTGCAATATCTTCTTATGTGCCCTGAAACACCACAACGAAAACATACCTTAGATCTTGACGATCCCAAAGAGGATGAAGTAGGTTTGTTGTCGTTGTTTGTCTTGAATTCCGGTGTCGGAGGAGGAGATACCGACTGAGGCACAAAAACTGTCCCACTCGAACATGGACTGTTTCCAGTTTGAGTGTATCCGAGGCCGAACCGATTTGATTGACCAAGACCAAGAAGTCTATCCAACTTACTCCTTCCTGAAGAGAATCGCTGTAAGTCATCCTTGAGTTGGAAAATGGTCTTTGTCATTTCCAGGTTATCCTGTCGAGCCTCGTTGTAGAGCCTTGAGAAGTGATTCGCTTTATCTACCAGATTTGTATGTTCCTTCTCAAGTTGCTCATTGGACTCTTGAAGGGAAACATTTGCTTTTATCAGGTTTTCCCTTTCCACTTCAAGAGCGTTTGAGAGAGAAGTTGCCCTTTTTGCTTCTTCTTCGAGATCATGCAATCTCCCTCTCAAACTCTTGTTTTGCTTAGCCACTTTCTTTGAATCCCTCAAAAGTCTGTGGTAGGCTAGAGCAAAATCTTCACCTTCCGAATCATCCGATTCGTTGTCCGTTGCATTCTTTTCAACAGTGGAGTTGGACAATGACTCGGACGTACTTGCCATAAAGCACATGAAGGGTGAAGATATGGACGCGTGGAATGCCGTGGAGCTCTTTTCTTCATCACTTGAAGACGACTCATTTGACGTTGAGTTGTCATCCCAAGTGACGACTTGCATCGCCTTCTTCTTTGCCGGATACTTGTTGGGACACTCTGTTGCAATGTGGCCGTAGCCTCGACATTTGAAGCATTGTAGTTGTCCCTCTGAACTTTTCTTATCCTTTGAGAAGTTCTCTTGCTTTCTTGACTTGTAACTTGAAGTACCCTTGCCTTTGTTCGACTTTCCGAAGGATGGAGATTTACTTGAATTACCCCTTCGAAAGTTGCGGCGAAACTTCCTTGTCAAGAGAGCGAGCTGCTTCTCAAATTCCTCCATAGAAAGGTTCTCGTCATCGTCTGAGGAGGATGCATCCGCGTCTTCTTCCTTAGTTGTTTTCAATGCATAACCTGAAGACTTAGAAGTGGATGCCTTTCCAGAAGAATTGTTAGTACTAAACGTCATTTCATATGTTTGTAATGAACCAACTAATTCTTCTACACGTATTTCGTCCGGGTGTTTAATAGTTTCAATGGCTGTAACCTTTGGGCGAAATCGTTCAGGAAGAGTTCTTAAGATCTTTCTTACAATCTTAAATTATGGAATCTTCTCTCCCAGGTTAGCACATGAGTTTACGATGTCTTGCAATCGTGTATAGTAGTCCGTGAAAGATTCATTTTCTGCCATCAAGATAGAGTCAAACTTGCTCGTAAGCATTTGCAGTTTCTGAATCATCACGAGGTTAGTTCCCTCATGTGTATCCTGAAGAACATCCCAGATTTCTTTCGCAGTCTCACATGCTGAGACGCGAGAGAACTCAGTTTGAGATAAGGCATTAAAAATGGCATTAATTCCCTTGCCATTGTAAGAAGATGAATCTAACTCTTCCTTGGTCCATTTCGACCTAGGTTTTAAGGTGCGAACATCACCAATAAATTCAGTTGGATTAGACCATCCTAATTCAATTGATTGCCACACCCGTTCGTCGATGGAAATTAAAAAGGCTTTCATCCGCATTTTCCAGTACGCATAATTTGTTCCATCGAAGAACGGGGGTCGGTTGATGTTTCCACCTTCAACCATTGTTTACAACCCTATTCCCGCTCCGATACCACTTGTTGGGTTATATGAAATAAGGATCTAAATAGGGGAAAAAACACCTAGAGGGGGGTGAATAGGTGTAAACGTATAAACACTCAAAAATCGTTGCGATAAAAACCCAATGCGGAAATAAAAAATAACTCGCAAGATTTTTACGTGGAAAACTCCATCACCGGAGTAAAAAACCACGGGACCGATAACACGGCAGAAATCCACTAGAATTAAAACACGTACAAGGTGATTTACCGTACACACTTACGACTCAACCTTTTCCATACGCTCCTAGAGGATCTTCTCCGCTCGCTCCGCGACGCTTCTCGAATCCACGAT
Source organism: Tillandsia leiboldiana (assembly GCA_029204045.2). Taxonomy (NCBI): domain Eukaryota; kingdom Viridiplantae; phylum Streptophyta; class Magnoliopsida; order Poales; family Bromeliaceae; genus Tillandsia; species Tillandsia leiboldiana. Next base: position 7,585 of record JAQNDB010000305.1, read on the forward strand.
CTGCGCCCAACGCCGAATCCACGGCGTCCAACGTCGAATCCACGACGTCCGACCGAGTCCACGGTCTTCACCCAATAGCACCCTTCGAATCCACGAACGTGCCTCGCTCCGAATCCACGAGAGCGGTTGAACCTTGAATCCACAAGGACACGCGAATCCACGCGCCGATTTTTGGGGTAAATCGTTGTTTTTGGTGGTGATGATCCGCCGAATACTTAGATCAAAGATAGATCGGAAATACCATCTAACTATTCATTAGTTTGATTCAACTCAAGATGTGAGTATGAAAACCCAGAATCAAACTAATCAATATAGATGAAGAAACATAGAGTATTCTCTAATGATTTCCTTTCTTCTCTATATGTGGATCTAGAGCCGTATAAAATAATATATGAATATGACGGCTATTTTTCTTCTTTTTGGATTAACCCTAGAAAAAGAGTCATAGGGTCTATTTATAGGTTAGAAACCCTAGGAAGGAGATAAGAATCAAAAACCTACCATTTCTGGAAATTTTACGGACGGCGATCCGGATCGGATTAGCTGTGATCCGGATCGTCGTAACGAGTCAGGCAATTCCAGAAAAACAAAGGTTCGGGATCCGGATCGAAGTGCTTGATCCGGATCGTTCATACAGTTCACCAAACATCAACGTTCGGGATCCGGATTGCGAAGCCTGATCCGGATCGTTCAAGGAAAATGGTAAACTCAGTGTTCGGGATCCGGATCAAGAGAGGCTACGATCCGGATTGAACTGGTGTATGAACGAACCACCTTCGGGATCCGGATTGAACAACCTGATCCGGATCCTGAACATGTCCCAAGTCCAGTTTTTGATTTTTATGCAATGAAAGATTCTTCCAAGTGTTTCTACACGACAAGAAGTATTCGGATCACACAAAATCTTTAGTTAAACATACCTGATCCTTTTGAATTCTTCTTTCTTGAGATTGAGTTAAATGATCCAACTTTCTTCACCTTCAATCTTCAAGACTTGAAACTTTCACGAAACTACGCCAACTCAAATTCCGTAACATTCTATCCCCTATCGGTGTTATGCGTAGGCTGGCATACCCGATTTGGCAGGCACCGCAGGCAGTCCCAGTGTTTACTGGTGTAGTGATTGGGTTATTCAGACAGGCTTTGATATTCTGATGCATACATTTAGCTATCTTTTTAGCTGGGCATGTAGAGGCATATTAGTGGTATTTTTATCAGTATCCATGCATATAGTTTACCACATTATTCTTTTCGCCTCTGGTAGTCCTAGTGGGCATGTTCGAGTTGAGGTTTACCCACTAGGGGAGGCTACTGTTTTTATAGTAGTTCTCACCCCCACTCTTTTTCCCTCTTCTTTTTCCCCTTTGTTTTGCAGAGTCCTCTGCGGGAGTTGCGGGACCCTCTTCTCAGGACCGAGGTAAGAGGATCGTTGATTAGCTAGATGCTTCCCTGATCTAGAGTTTGATAGATTTTGATGTATCCCCGGTAGACTCAGACTGTTTTACTTCCTTTTATTTTGGGTCTGGCTTCGGCCAGCTGGATGTATTTTATTTGGTGAGCTGGGAGAGACATTTGTATATTTTTGAGAGCTATGTTGTATTTTCTTTTTTGCTTTTATCTGAGTTGTACTAGTTGTAGTTAGCTCTATTATGCTCTTTTATTTTATCTATCTATCTGAGCATGTTACCAGCGCTTCGTGTACACGGGAAATTCCGGGTGCACGGCGGATCTGTAGACGAGCCTGGGTTCTGGTTTACACCCGGGGCGTGACAGATTAAGATGGTATCAGAGCTTAGGGATAGGTCAGTTGGGACTTAGGAAACCCTAGGCTTTTGGCAGACCCTAGGATGGCAGGGCGCGAGTGACGCGACATTTTGCGAAAGTCGGCAATTTATTATTAACTCTTCCTGTGAGTGAAGAGAGACTAGCATATCCTATTTCTGGAGGACTATTATGTTGGCTGCAGACAACATAAGGTTACAGAAATGGGAGGATGCTTATGACTTTCGCTGGATTGGGTCGAGAGTGGTTTTGTTTTTTTGATCTATTGTTTCTTGTGGCAGGATGCCTCCTAGACGACGGATGCCTACCCGGGGAACGTCTACACCCCCGGAGGAGCCGGAGCAGTCCGGGCCATCCGAGATTAGTGAGCTCAAGGCCATGGTGGCCCAGTTGGCGGAGAGCCACCGCCGTCAGGAGCAGAGGTTTGACCAGTTGCTTGCCCAGGTTGGGGCACCTCCCCCTACTACTGTAGAGGCCCCTGTACCTGTCACGCCCCGGGGTGGAAACTGCCACCCGGGCTCGCCAACAGATCCGCCATCTGTACGGAAACTGCCGTACAGACGAAGCGTCTAACCTGCAGAAAGAATCAACTACAGTATACAGATATCAGAGCTGAAAGTAGACTACTAAAACTGAAGTCCAAACACTGTACAACTGAAAATAATACAATAACCATCTCCCCAAATACTATCATATACACAATCCTCTGATACAGAACTCAAAAGGGAGATATCTCCAATAAGTACATCAGTGTACAAGCCCTCGATACAAGAAAATATCCTCACTACATCAGTCTCTCAAACTGTAAAATAAAGTACAACTCTATACCTCTCTACAAAGGTCTCTCAACAGAGGAAGAAGAAGTAAACTATCAACCGAAGCTCTCCTCTGAAGGGGGGTACCGCTACACTCCAACGACGGGTAGGGAACTAGCTCGCGACTCCCTCGCCTCGGCCCGAAGGATCAGCCACAGGAGCACAGGAACAGAAGAAGAAGTCCCTGGGGAAAAGACACCACGACGGGTGTGAGAACTACTTCCCACAGTAGTTCTCAGTGGGTACCGTCAACAAGCCCAACGGTCTGCCCACCAAGTCTACTAGAGGCAAAAGATAACAGGCAAAGAAATCTGAAAGAAAAGCTGGAATCTACTCTACAGCTACCATGCCTCTATCTAGACACTCAAAAGTGGAACAGATGAAAGTAAATGAGACCACTCGCACCCAAGGTGCTCAATCGACCCAAACGAACTGACTACCTCAAAGGTCCAGTCAAGCCTGCGCCCGTCGACTAGGAACGCTCCTGCCCACTACCACACATCCACATGAGGACAGGATTTACGTGGGGCATCCTGTCCGACTAACTCATCCCTCGCGCAAAACTGCCTCAACAGGCCCATTGTTGCCTCAACTGCGGAAAACTGCCTCAACAGGCCAACCATCGTATCCACAGCGGCATCTTAGGACGCGACTCCAACTGAGTAGAACGACGTGGCATAGAGTATCAAACATTGGCATATGCAGGGTAGTCAAAATCCACGCTCACTCTCAGAACTGTAGGACTCAAGATCCCCAAATACCTCGCACAACAGTCGGAGCACTCTCGACGACTCAGCTGCTCGGCTAACTCGAAACACGAGACATTAGCCTCTCCAACGGCTCGCAGCACAAGGCTCACTGGCTGGAGATACTCCACAGCCAGGAACGACCCACAACTCAGGGTAACAAAACAGGTCGGACAACACTCAACGACCTGGGACCACCGTCAACCCCAACGGTTCCCAACAAGACGGACCGGAAGATACTCGACGGCCCGGGACTGCAGTCTGCGCAACGGCTCCCTCCACGATGGCACAACAGGGAAACAAGACCTCCCGGGACTACCGTTTACCCAAACGGCTCCCGGCACAGATAAGCAACCCAGTACAACTACCAGACTCCACTCTGCTCCCAGGCAAGAGTGTAAAAGCATCCCACACTAAAAGCAAGTCCCGACCTCTCGGCCCACTACCCGGGCGAGGAAACACTATGTCCAGGGATGAAGGAACAGTGTGGGTGTCTAAGCATAAATAACCCTAGCCCAAGTGAGGGTTTTCTACTAGTCTGGTTACACATACAACATATGACGGGGGTGCTAGGTCAAGTTCCAAGATAACTATGTTAACAGATAATAAAAGGAATAACAATTCCTACAATCTAGCATACTACACAATGAAATAACTATCATGCATAGTCCTACATCAGTAGAAATACTGTACAGTCCATAAAACTTGAAGATAAGGCCACCCACCTCGATTTGCCACCAATTGCTCGTAGACACTTACAATTGGCCTCCACGCGATCCGCACGCAAAACGATGTCCGCTGCCGGAGTCCGCACGCAAAACGGAGCACGGTGCCGGAATCCGCACGCCAAACGGAGTCTGCACGCAAAATGATGTCCGCTGCCGGAGTCCGCACGCAAAACGGTGCACGGTACCAGGATCCGCACGCAAAACGGAGTCCGCACGCAAAACGGTGCACGGTGCTAGGATCCGCACGCAAAATGGAGTCCGCACGCAAAACGGTGCATGGTGCCGGAGTCCGCACGCAAAATGGTGCACGGTGCCAGGATCCGCACGCAAAACGAAGTCCGCACACAAAACGGTGCACGGTGCAAGGATTCGCACGCAAAACGGAGTCCGCACGCAAAACGGTGCACGATGCCGGAGTCCGCACGTAAAACGGTGCACGGTGCCAGGATCCGCACGCAAAACGAAGTCCGCACGCAAAACGGTGCACGGTGCCGGAGTCCGCACGCAAAACGGTGCACGGTGCCAGGATCCGCACGCAAAATGGAGTCCGCACGCTAAACGGTGCACGGTGCCGGAGTCCGCACGCAAAACGGTGCACGATGCCCAACACAGAAAAGAGCAAGAGGGTCAGTTACAGTCTAAAAGAACGCTCCAAAAATTGTACAAAAATACAGAAAAACCAACGCACGGGACCTACCCGTTTGCGCCGTCGTCGCCGAAACGCTCCGCCGGGCGACCTCGCATGCAAAACGAGGTCCACGACGCGCCGCCGCACTTCACGCAACCCCCCTCCCTCACTCCCTCTCGCTCTCGGGTGGAGAAGAAAGAAAGAAAAGGAGAAAGATGGCGGTGCGGGGAGGAAGAAGAAGAAGAAAAGGAGGGGGAGAGAAAGTGGTCCACGGGGCCGGTGCACGGCCCCGGTCCACGGCTCGGGCCAACCAGGGTGCCCCAAACCGGATGGTCCACAGCCGGGCGCGTGCGCCGGGTTCACGCACGCGCCCGGGCGCCACGTGGCGCGCGGTAACGCGCCCGCCACACGGGCGCGTTACACCGCGCCCGCGCCAGGCGTGGGACACGCGCCCATTACACGGGCGCGCGTGCCCCCGCGCCCGCGCGGGGGCCAACGGGGGCCCGCCACGTGGCGGCCCCCCCGCGCGTCCCGTGCAGCAGGCGCCTGCGCCCCGTCCCGTCTGCACGCCACCTCGACCCGCGCGCCTTGACTCGCGCGCCCCGTTCGCCTCGGGATCCGTGCCACGTGCCACGCCTCAAGATTCGTGCCGCATCGCTTCGAAAAACGCGCACGCCATCTGGGCTCCAAATCAAACAAGTAAATAGTCCATTCTTAGCGATTTCGCGCACTGAATCCAAAAACGATGTCCATTTCTCCCAATTCTCATCCGAAAATTTGCCGAATGCCCACTCGATCCGATTTTCGCGCCGGGTCCATTTTTAAAGTCCGATTTGCCAAATTCCAACTCTAAAAATTCCCGAAGGCGACCGGAGAGGTAAACTTTTATCCGGACTTCACCCGGAGTCTAATTTTGACATCTGAATCACGCGAAATCACTTCTAAACACCCGACGGGTCCTCCAACTTCCCACGGGGTCTCAAATTAAGCCCGAAGTCCACCACTTGTGTCCAAATTGCGCGCAACCCACGCAGGCCTCCAGTGATGCAAGCAAATCCCCACTTGCATCACAAATCCATTTCTGGGCCCCCAACATGCGCACCAACACCCCCAACGGCGACCGAAAGCTGCCCAACAACCAGCAACCCTACGCGGGGGATTCCGGGACCTCACAGTACCACCTGTTGTACCACCGGCTGTTCCACCAGTCCCTACGGCACCGTCGTCGAGCAGTGGGGCCCAGGGGATGTTCAGGCCGTTGACCCCGGCGGAGGAGCGGGAGTTTGCTGACAAGCTCTCACAGTTTTGCAAGCGAGGACCGCCTAGGTTCTCAGGGCGGAGCACACACCCGTGGGAGATAGGATCATGGCTGGCAGCAATGGAGAAGTTATTTCGGGACTTCTTCATTGACCATAGATACAGAGTGCATATGGCAGTACACTGTCTAGAGGGGGATGCAGATGCCTGGTGGCGTCGGGTTGAGCCCTTGGAGTTTCAGATTACCCGGCAGCTGCCTTGGTCAGAGTTTCGACGGATGATCCTGGACACCTATTTCTCCACGAGCGTGAAGAAAAAGATTGAGGATGACTTGAAGAATCTACAGCAAGGTGATCGGGCTGTATGGGATTATTTTCAGGAGTTCACGCAGTTGCTCAACTGCGTGCACTATGTGGCCAGGGATGGGCCGCACCAGGTTGAGCTTTTTGAGACGGGTTTGCGCCCTGAGATTTATACCTTGGTGCACGCCCAGAGGCTTCAGACCTTATCAGAGGCAGTGGATCACGCACAGTGGGTCGAGAGGGGAGACCACGTCGTTGCTAGGTGTGGGGGCGCGGTCGCTCAGAGTTCTGAGAGGAAGCGACCAGCGTCCGACGATGGGGGACAGGCCAGTTCCTGGAGGCCGCCCAGACCGCCACCGCCTCAGTTTTCGGGCCGTGGGCGATCGGAGCGGCGAGGGTCTAGGGGATCCCAGAGGCCCCCGCAGCATCAGCAGCAGCCCCAGCGACAGCAGCAGAGGTCGCAGTCCCGACAGCAGGGATCACAGCGGCAGAGGCAGCAGCAGCAGCAGTCGAGGCAGTCTCAGTCGGCGGTCAGGTGCATCTTTTGCAGGGGACAGCACCCGTCGGATACTTGTGATCAGAGGTATGGCCGCTGTTATCGGTGTGGACAGTCTGGCCACATTCGAGCTACTTGCCCTTTCTCGACATCGCAGGCCCCTTCTTCAGCATCAGCCCCTTCGGCGCCCCAGCAGCGGCCTTATGCTCCAGCGAGCAGGGCTCCTTCTTCGCATCCTGCAGACTACAGACCCCCGGCACAGAGTGGGCGTGTTTACGCCGCCCAGGTAGAGGACTCCGCAGCAGCCGACCACGTGGTGGCAGGTATCACTTTACTTTTTGGTACTAGAGCTCGCACTTTATTTGATACCGGTGCATCACATTCTTTTATCAGTAGATCATTTGCATCATCCTATGGATTAGAGTTAGGTCGGTTGCCACATGCATTTGAGGTACGGATTCCTGAGCATACATTGCATGTAGAGGAGTGTTGTTGGTCTTGCCCTGTACAGCTTGAGTCTTGGGTTTTGCCAGCGGACCTTATGGTCCTTAGTCAGCTGCGATATTTTGACATTGTACTGGGGGTGGATTGGCTGGCCCGCTATTTCGCGACGATTGACTGCGCCGCGAGGACTGTTACTTTTAGCGAGCCAGGCCAGGAGGTGTTCGTTTACAGGGGGTGCCAGAGTGCTTTCTTTGCCTCTGTGGTTTCGACTTCTCGGGCGAGGCAGATGATGCGCAGTGGCTGCATAGCCTTTTTGGCTTGTGTGGTAAAGGAGCCTACGGCGGCACCGGAACTCACGGATATCCCTATTGTCCATGAGTTCCCGGACGTGTTTCCACCGGAGTTGACTTGTATGCCGCCGGATAGGGAGGTTGAGTTTTTGATTGACGTAGTCCCAGGAACTGCGCCAATCTCTAAGGCTCCTTACCGGATGGCACCGGCTGAGTTGCGAGAGTTAAAGGCGCAACTTCAGGATTTAATGGATAAAGGCTTTGTGAGGCCAAGTGTATCGCCTTGGGGAGCGCCGGTGCTATTTGTGAAGAAGAAGGATGGTTCACTTCGACTTTGTGTTGATTACCGCGAGCTGAATAAAGTGACCATCAAGAACAAGTACCCTTTGCCGCGCATTGATGATCTATTTGATCAGCTGCAAGGGTCTTGTGTCTTCTCCAAGATTGACTTACAGTCTGGTTACCACCAACTGAAGGTGAAGGCCGAGGATATCCCGAAGACGGCATTCAGGACGCGGTACGGGCATTATGAGTTCACTGTCATGCCTTTTGGATTGACAAATGCCCCTGCTGCTTTTATGGATTTAATGAACAAGATTTTTCGACCATACCTGGATTGGTTCGTCATTGTTTTTATCGATGACATCTTAGTTTATTCCCGGAGCGATGTGGAGCACGAGGAGCACTTGAGGATTGTACTGCAACTTCTGAGAGAAAGGAAGTTGTATGCCAAGTTATCTAAGTGTGATTTCTGGCTTCGGGAGGTTGTCTTTTTGGGCCATGTGATTTCAGCCGCTGGAGTGGCAGTAGACCCGGCGAAGATAGAGGCAGTCCGGGATTGGCCCCGACCGACGACGGTATCAGAGGTCCGCAGTTTTATGGGCCTAGCCGGATATTACCGTCGGTTTGTGGAAGGTTTTGCGAAACTTTCCACACCCCTCACTCGTCTGACGCGAAAAGGGATTAAGTTTGTTTGGAGTGAGGATTGCCAGAGGAGCTTTGAGGAATTAAAGAACAGATTGATGACGGCTCCTATCCTTTCCCTCCCAGTTATGGGGAAAGGATACGTGATTTATAGTGATGCATCGCACAGTGGACTCGGTTGCGTGCTGATGCAGGAGGGAAGGGTAATCGCTTATGCCTCTCGGCAACTGAAGGATTATGAGAAAAATTACCCGACCCATGACCTAGAGCTGGCTGCAGTGATTTTCGCACTAAAGTTATGGCGCCACTACCTGTATGGAGAGCACTGCGAGATTTACACCGACCACAAGAGCTTGAAATACCTGTTCACGCAGAAGGAGCTCAACTTGAGGCAACGCAGATGGTTGGAATTATTAAAGGACTATGATGTGGATATATTATACCATCCTGGCAAGGCCAACGTGGTTGCTGATGCCTTGAGCAGGAGAGCAGTGCAGAGCTTATCTTTGATGATCACCGATCAGGCGCCACTACTTGAGCAGATGAGGCGGTTAGAGCTCGAGGTTGTATCCCCTGGGGTCTCTGCGCGACTTCTGACTCTAGCCGTACAGCCCACTCTGTTGGACAGGATTCGGGAGAGACAGAGTGAGGACCCCCACTTGATGAGGATTCGAGAGCAGATTCAGGCGGACTCGGCAGGGGATTTTTCAGTTGATGCTTCGGGAGTACTTCGGTACAGGGACCGAGCTTGTGTGCCCATGGATACAGAGATTCGAGAGCAGATCTTGAGAGAGGCCCACTATACACCTTATACCATCCATCCTTGGGGGACTAAGATGTATAGGGACCTCAAGGCACAGTTCTGGTGGAACGGGATGAAAAGAGACATTGGGAGATTTGTAGCACATTGCTTAACTTGTCAGCAAGTAAAGGCTGAGCATCGTGTACCTGCTGGCAAGTTGCAGAGCCTCCCAATCCCTGAATGGAAATGGGAACATGTTACCATGGATTTTGTCACTGGGTTGCCAAGGGCACAGACAGGAGTAGACGCGATCTGGGTAGTCGTGGATAGACTCACCAAATCCGCTCACTTTTTACCGGTGCAGGTGACTTGGCCACTAGACCGACTGGCACAGCTGTATTTAGACGAGGTGGTGAGATTGCATGGCGTGCCTGCCTCCATTGTATCTGATCGAGATTCGAGGTTTGTTTCGCGCTTTTGGAGGAGTCTACAGGCCACTTTGGGGACGCAGCTCAGTTTCAGCACGGCATTCCACCCACAGACAGACGGACAGTCAGAGCGAACTATACAGATTCTCGAGGACATGCTCCGGGCTTGCACGCTAGACTTTGGAGGAGGTTGGGTGCGACACTTATCCCTGGCAGAGTTTGCGTACAACAATAGCTTTCAAGCGAGCATACTGATGGCTCCGTTTGAAGCATTGTATGGACGCAAGTGTCGTTCCCCACTTTATTGGAGTGATGTGGGTGAAAGGCGAACCTTGGGGCCGGAGATACTGCGAGAGGCAGAGGATAAAGTCAGAGTAATCATGCAGCATCTTCAGACAGCTCAGAGCAGACAGAGGAGCTACGCCGATGTGCGGAGGCGAGACCTTGAGTTTAGGGTTGGAGATCATGTGTTTTTGAAGGTTTCGCCTTCAAAGGGTATCCGGAGATTTGGGATTCATGGGAAACTGAGCCCTCGTTATATTGGACCTTTTGAGGTATTGGAGCGCATAGGGCCAGTTCCCTACAGGCTTGCACTTCCCCCCAGGCTTGCTGGTGTTCATGATGTATTCCATGTATCGACCCTGAGGAAGTATGTTCATGATCCGTCACACATCATCGATTTCACCCCACTGGAGATTGCCGAGGATCTGAGCTTTGTTGAGCGGCCATTGGGGATCTTGGACCGCGAGGTTAGAGAGCTGCGCAGCCGGGCCATCCCTTATGTGAAGATCCTCTGGAGCGGTCGTGATGAGCGCGAGGCTACCTGGGAGCTAGAGTCAGCGATGTTGGATGCTTACCCCTATTTGTTCGAGGCCCCGGCTTGAGGTATGGCTTTTGTTTCGAGGACGAAACTCTTTTTAGTGGGGGAGGATGTAGTGTTCTGGTTTTTCCCCGTACAGTTTTTTCGTTGAATCCACTGTGTAGAACACCTAGTGTTGGTGTGTCTGGCCCATGGTGCATCAATGGGGTGCCACAGATGGACCCTGTGTGGTATTTTAGCTATTTTGGCCTTCGGCTGTGTCTGCTGAATTTTAGAAAAGGAATTGGTCCAAACGGAGTTCGGATTTGGATTCAGCACGGAAAAACGCTTGAAAACGACTGTTTATTTGTCGAATTTGGAGTCCGGATGACCAAAAACGGACTTCCGGAAGTTCTCGGGGCATTTGGGTGCATGGGGGTGAGCCGTGGACCGGCGGGGGCCACGTGGCAGCTCATTACTGGCCGGTCCACACCGCTCGGTCCACGGGGAATGCGCGGCGGCGCATGGACCATGCGGGGCGCCACGTGGCGCTTTCGGATAGGCGGGAGCTTGAGGCGCGGTGCAGGGAGTTTTTGCGCGGCTCGGTGGACCGGGCGCACGCCACGTGCCATCCCAGGAGTGGCGGGCTCACCGAGGCGCGGTTTACGGAGCCTGGGAGTGGCGCCTCGGGCCCCGCGCCAGTCAGGAGCGCAGGGCAGCCGGTCGGCCGCACGTGGCCCGCGCCCGAGTGCGGGCCACGTGTCGGCCCGCCGCTGGCGGGCGCATGCAGCCGCGAGCGGGCTGGGACACGCGGCCGCTTGCCCGCCGCCCCGCACAGCTGTTCGCTGTGCGGGGGGACGCGTGTCGTGCGGTGGTGGCGCGGCGCGTCGGACCGGGGGTTGTGCGACCCCCCCTTAGCGGATCGGGCGCTTGCTTTGGCGCCCGAATCCGAAATGAGGGGGGGAGGGAGGAGGAGTGTGTTTAAATGGTTTTGGGGGCTCATTTTGGCCCTTTTTTGTGCAGATTTCCACAGCAAGTCCTTAAGAGAATTTCTACCCCTACCTGTGCTGCATCTCTCAGGAGCTTCCCAGGATTTGTAGAAGAGGAATTTCGAGGTTTTCCCTTTTTCCGGCGCAGCGCGACGTTTGTTCACCGGCAACCCGTTTCGTCCCTTCTCAGTTTTTGAGCTCCACCGACTCATCCCGACACCCGATTTGAGCGATTCTTGCGCCATTGGACTCTCGACAGGTAGGGCTTTATTTTTGATGTTTTGCGTTTCCCCTGGTTTTAGATGGATTTCGAGTTTTCCGAGCTTCTTTGTGACCCACCTTTCTTTGGGGAGTTTTGGACAGTACTTGCTTGTTGTGGCTGTAACTTCATGCCCAGGCATCGGATTGCAGTGATTCAAAAGGCATTTCTCATCTAAACCTCGCAAGGAATCCACTGAATTTTTCTAAGATTTTTCTGAGTATTACTAGAAGGTGAAAATCTTCTCTCTCTGCGGATCTTTGGCACAGAATTTTGGTTCAGTCCTTATAGGGGTGTTTCCCTTGCCGAATTTGTAACTCCGCGTAGGGAACTCTGATTTGGCCGCGCAAGGACTCGTTTCGACCGGTTCGTCGCAACGATCGCGACCATATTTTTCTTGGATTTTTCTGGGCATTTTTCGCAGGTGAAAATCTGAGAACTTTAAACCGATGATTTTGGATAGATTTTGGTGAACATTAAAGGATTAAAATTACGTATGTTTTCTTGGATATTGTGTACAGTCTTGCTGTGAGCTTTTGGTGCGAGCGCGGGTTTTCACATTTGGGACAAGGATTTTAGCGCTCGAGGTGGGTACCGTTGTTAACCTCTTACTTGGAATAACCCACTAGGCATATTGGAGCTATTCCGGTGTAATGTTGCTATCACACTAGTAAAAATGAACATAGCATGCTTAATGAAAAGAAAAGGGCTCACGATTGATACTTGTATCTTTAGAGGACTAGACACTAATAAATGGTAATAACCGGCTAAATCCGTTTCATACTTAATGTTTATTGAAGGACTTATGCATGTGTCTAAATCAGCTTATGGTAGGTTAATATTTCGGATATTTTAACCAAGGCATAATGTAAGAATTGGAATACTAAAATTATCTTGCTTAGTAAAGGACTTTTGCATGCTTAAATGGTCACCTAGTTAGGCCACCTTTTTCTGCTGAACTATCATGCTCGAATTGACTTAGGAGAAACCATGATTTCATTTTCTCCAGTTATCTTGACATAGGGGATGTCATGCCCGGGTTAGGGCAGGGGCTGGGATAGAGTAGGCAGATACTTGGGTTTCGGGACAGGCAGGCTGTGTAGGCAGGGTATTGCGGCGATCACGGATTTTGGGCGATTGACCGGACAGTTGTTGTTGCATCAGATCGGGGAAGGGATTTGGGCTTTCTTTTAGTGGATGGACCTGTTCCATTTAGATCAGTGTCATGATCCAGTCTTGCGGACTTATTTTTTCTTGGACACTTATTACTCAGGCATTATGCTCGTGTGGGTCGCTCCCCTCGAGTGCCCCTCCGGAGTGCGCGATATGCAGACTTGAGTCCTTGAGACTCCTATCCCCTATCGGTGTTATGCGTAGGCTGGCATACCCGATTTGGCAGGCACCGCAGGCAGTCCCAGTGTTTACTGGTGTAGTGATTGGGTTATTCAGACAGGCTTTGATATTCTGATGCATACATTTAGCTATCTTTTTAGCTGGGCATGTAGAGGCATATTAGTGGTATTTTTATCAGTATCCATGCATATAGTTTACCACATTATTCTTTTCGCCTCTGGTAGTCCTAGTGGGCATGTTCGAGTTGAGGTTTACCCACTAGGGGAGGCTACTGTTTTTATAGTAGTTCTCACCCCCACTCTTTTTCCCTCTTCTTTTTCCCCTTTGTTTTGCAGAGTCCTCTGCGGGAGTTGCAGGACCCTCTTCTCAGGACCGAGGTAAGAGGATCGTTGATTAGCTAGATGCTTCCCTGATCCAGAGTTTGATAGATTTTGATGTATCCCCGGTACACTCAGACTGTTGTACTTCCTTTTATTTTGGGTCTGGCTTCGGCCAGCTGGATGTATTTTATTTGGTGAGCTGGGAGAGACATTTGTATATTTTTGAGAGCTATGTTGTATTTTCTTTTCTGCTTTTATCTAAGTTGTACTAGTTGTAGTTAGCTCTGTTATGCCCTTTTATTTTATCTATCTATCTGAGCAGGTTACCAGCGCTTCGTGTACACGGGAAATTCCGGGTGCACGGCGGATCTATAGACGAGCCTGGGTTCTGGTTTACACCCGGGGCGTGACATTGATAATTATATTCATCAAATTTTAGTAATCATGTGTGATCTTTAGATGATTATTCTATCTCGGTTGTGTGAGTTCTTTGTGATAAACGTGAGACAACCGATTGACTAATATTTGGGATTTAATTCTTTCACATAAGAGATTGTATTTTCGTACAAGGGTAATGAAATGAATTGCAAAAGATGTGGAAAGAGTTACATCCGAAAGGAGTGTGAAAACTACCACCACATGTTGGAAAGAGCTGCCACCCCGGTCGTCCGGTCTGTGTGTGAAGGTACCACATGTTATGGATGCTTGATAGTATTTTATGAGAAAATCTTTAGGTGAAGCATTTGGAGATTTATATGTAAAGTTCTTATATTTTGAACAATCTCCTGGTTGGTATAAGGTGGGATAGTTGAAAGATGCTCAAAGAGCCACCCTTAGGTATTTTAGTGCTTATCTCAAATTTGAAAGGGTAGAAATCAAATTGATGTCATTTGGAAATCTCTGTAAGTCATCTTTGTAAATCCGTTACATCTTGATAGACTTTGGATCTCAAGACTATTTTTGATGACTTGTGTTTGACGTATATAATGTGAAAAACGGTTTATAATGTTTTATCTTTGTTTTTCATGATTTCAGAGTAAATCTTTTTAATTTTTGTGAAATTAATTGGATTGAATGACATCTATGTGATCTCATATTATTTCAAGCACTTAAATTGTTTTCCTTGATGGAATACAAATCGGTAATTCAATTATTTCAAAATCTGGATTTGTTTCAAGAAATTATTTGATTTTTGCTTTCGGCTACCGGTACGCAATCTGTGTTTTTGTTATATACCGGAACTGAGCTTTTATCTCTCTTTCTCTATGAACTAATGCTGTTAGTGATTCCTTTTGTCTAGTATGTTCACTGTTTGACAATTTGTGACAAAAAGGGGGAGAAGAGAAATGGGGGAAATGAGATCATCGAGATAGGGGAGACGGAGAATGAGA
>JAQNDB010000305.1:22377-65063 GCA_029204045.2 Tillandsia leiboldiana
TTCTCATAATAATACTTCCAATATTAATGATGCATCTAATGGTTCTTCAAGTTTATCTAATGTGCAGGAATCATCTCATATATCTCCGAGTACTCCGTTTCAACAAACGCTACGAATCTCCAAGGATCATCCGGAATCGAATATTATTGGAGATCCACAAGAAGGAGTTAGAACTCGGAGGCAGTTGGTTTGTGGATTCGCTTGCTACGTATCTTTAATCGAACCAAAGAACAAAGATGAAGCTCTTCAGGATGACTACTGGATTAAAGCAATGCAGGAAGAGCTCCATCAATTTGAGCGAAACAAAGTCTGGGAATTAACGAAGCCTCCAAAGCAACATAATGTGATAGGTACCAAATGGATCTTCAAGAACAAGAAAAATGAGGATGGTACTATCATCAGGAACAAGGCACGATTAGTTGCTCAAGGCTACTCTCAAGTAGAAGGTATAGACTTTGATGAAACATTCGCCCCTGTAGCTAGACTCGAGTCCATTCGTATACTATTTGCTATTGCTTGTCATTTTAAAATCAAATTATTTCAAATGGACGTTAAGAGCACATTTCTAAATGGGTTTTTAAATGAGGAAGTTTATGTGGCTCAACCGAAAGGTTTTGTAGACCATAAACAACCTAACCATGTTTTTCGTTTGAAAAAGGCTCTTTACGGTCTGAAACAAGCACCGCGAGCATGGTACGAAAGGTTGACAAAGCACCTTTTGGAGAAGGGCTACACTCGAGGGGGAGCTGATAGGACTCTCTTTGTGAAGCATTATCAAAACAATTTCATTGTAGCACAAATCTATGTCGATGACATTGTATTTGGCGCAACAAGAGATAATGATGCTTCTAAATTCGCGGAGACCATGGAAAGCGAATTTGAGATGTCCATGATGGGCGAATTGACTTATTTCCTTGGATTGCAAATTAAACAAAATGTTGAAGGTATTCACTTGAGTCAATCCAAGTATGCAATGGAGTTGGTTAAAAAGTTTGATCTTGAAAATTCGAAGGATTTTCCGACTCCAATGGGAACTAGCCACAAGGGACTTGGAAGTGAATCACAAAGTGAGAATGTAGACGAGAAACTGTATCGAAGTATGATTGGAAGTCTACTTTATCTCACGGCTAGTCGCCCGGATATATCTTTTGGTGTTGGGATCTGCGCGAGATATCAATCTGCACCAAAGGAGGTTCACCTGAAAGCGGTGAAAAGGATCATCCGGTATATCAAAGGATCAATTAATTTCGGAATTTGGTATCCTATGGGAACAAGTTTGGATATTGTTGGATACTCAGATGCCGATTGGGCAGGATCAGTGGATGATCGGAAAAGCACGAGTGGTGCATGCTTCTATCTTGGTCATTGCCTTATTGCATGGCACAGTAAAAAGCAGAATTGCATAGCACTCTCGACTGCCGAAGCGGAATACATTTCAGCGGGTAGTTGTTCAACCCAACTCATTTGGATGAAAAGTGTGTTGAGCGACTTCCGGATTTCAGCATCTTCGGTAACAATTCTTTGTGACAACACAAGTGCTATTAACATTTCTAAAAACCCTGTGTTGCACTCTAGAACAAAACATATTGAACTTAGATATCATTTTCTTAGAGAGCTAGTTGAATCAAATACTCTTCAACTTTCATATATTTCAACTGAGGATCAATTAGCTGACATTCTAACAAAACCTTTGGATCAAAAACGTTTTATTCATTTGCGAAAAGCAATTGGAATGCTTTCCTTGAAATAAACTTCTTCTTGAAACCTTTGCTTAGGATAGGTTTTGTTTTTGTTGTGTTTTGTTCATTATCTATGTCTGTACATAGGACATTAATTGAGCATAGATCATAATTGACTTTAATTGCATCTTTTCGCACATTTAGAAATTTATTATGCTTTTGCCATCATAATATTTCACTGTTGCAATGATCATTTATGTTAATTAAATCATCTTCTGAGTGATCAAAGTCAATTTCTCTCTCAATGATCTCTTGGTATAGTCATTATCTTATTTGACTGCTTAGTCGAGTATGAAATCGAGATCAATTTTTGGTTGAATACTTTATATCTTAAATAATTGATAGCCAATTGAGGGGGAGTCAAAGAAAAGTAAAATGCTCAAAAGATGTGGAAAGAGTTACATCCCAATGAGGAGTGTGAAAACTACCACCACATGGAGGAAAGAGCTACCACCTCGGTCGTCCGAGTATTGTGTGCAGCTACCACATGTTTACCAAGCATGGTTATTCAAATTTTGATTAAGTAAAATGCATGTTGAAATTCTTGACTCCGTCAAATTTCAAGGTTGGTATAAGGTGGGCTTTTAAAGAAAGATGCTCAAAGAGCCACTCTCTTCAACAGATTGTCTAGATACATTATCTACTATATTTGGGATTTCAAACATCTATTGATCTTTGTATTTCATTTTCTTTACTGAATTGATGATTTGATAAAGGCATTACTCATAAGATCAAGTTAGATGTAATTTAAGGTGTTCAACTTTAAGGGATTTAATTTTTGTAAATTCTCGTTTCATTTTTGGATATTATTGATAGATTTGGCATAATCTAATTCTTGTTGTATGAAACGATGATTTTTGTTTAAAGTTGATACACATTTGTGCTTACAATCTTTTTCTGGTTTTTCTTGAATTTCTCTAAAATTTTCTAAAGAAAAAGTTGGAGCCGATCCGGATCGGGCAAGATGATCCGGATCCCGAACGCAGGTATTCTTCTGCGGGCTGACGATCCGGATTGGACCTGCCGATCCGGATCCCGAACGCAGTTTCTCACTGCGGGTAGCCGATCCGGATCGCAAGCATGGTCTGATCCGGATCGCGGCTAGGGTTTTATAAAGAACAAAAGGGTTTTGATTTCTTTTACTCCAATCTTTTGTTCCAAAGTTTCCAGAGCTTCTCTCTCTAGATTTCACCCTTCTTGGAAGCTTTCAAACTCAAGTTCTTCAACTCCAAGTAAGTTTTATTGATCAAAATCTCGGTTTTTCACCGTTTTTCTCTATTCCTCCTCAAACGTGATGAATTTCTTGGATCAATTTTGTTTGTGGATGGTTTTTGATCAAATTTCTTTTGAAATAAGAACTCTGGGTAGATTAGTTTTGATTATATGCTAGGTATTCTCCTGATTAACAGATTTTTAGGCTTCGATTTCTAAAATTTTGGTTTTAGGGCATATAATAAGGATTTTCGAAAATCATGCAATTGATTTATTTTTAAAAGTCCTTTTGCAAAACTAATTTGATTCTTAGTCTCTCTACATGATTATGATTGTTTGGGTATAATTTTTCAAATCTTTGAAAATTAACAATTTTTTTCGTGTTCTTGAGTTGTTGCTCACAGGATTTCAATCTTCTTAAGGCACTTGGATCAATGGGATTCTCATGGATTATTCTTTTATTGGTCACTATGGTGCACACTCGGGCCACAAACAAATTAAAGAGAGCTAAGAAAACACAACAAAAGGGTGAGTTTCATGTGATCAGCGACACAGAAGTAGAAGTAGATTGTCAAGAGATAGATTGGACTGAATTAACAGATGATGATGAATCAATGCCCGATGCATCGAAAGAAAAAGCACCCATGGACAAAGGTAAAGCACCTATGACTGCACCAACCATCTCGGTGAAAAGGAAACGACTTGCTCGACGGTTTGGACGAGCACGAGGTTTCATGTCTAACGAACCGATTAGTCCGGATTCTCCACCTCGTGAGGAACAAGTGTTCGTTAATGCGGATCGCCTAAGGGCATTTGAGAATCGTGAATGCATTGGTGAGAGGCATGTTAATATTGAGGCTCTACGAGATCACTCCCCTGAGTTTGGCATTCTGATTGAACAAGCAAATCTTATTCAAGTTTGTCGATTTCCAGAAGTGCTTGGATACTGTCTGCATCTTGTAAGGGCCTTCTATACAAATGCATGGCACCTTCGAGAAATTGAAAACGGTCCAATGGAATTTTACACGAATATCCAAGGCACAAGATTCAAAATTACTCCACAATTGATTGGCGAGGTTTTGGGAATGCCTGCCAGCAAGACAGGAGTTAATTACTTGAAGGGAAAGGTTTTGACGAACACTTTGTGGCAAATGGTTATAAAGGGAATGTGTTTGGAAGGAACGCAATCAACGGAGAAATCGATCAGATCCAAAGAACTTCGTCTTGAGTACCGATTCCTAAACTTCATCACCTGCTACAATATCCTTCCAAATTTGCAGACGAAAGTCTTGAGATGGGATCGAATGCTATTTTTGTATCTCTTAGGACATTCGTCTGAGGCAATGGGATTGAATATCAACATTCCTTACATTATTTGGAATAGAATGACAAGATATGTTGAGCACCCTCATCCTACAGAAAGAATTCCATTTCCACTGATTATAATGAGGATCTTGAAGAAATTTCAGGTTGATATTACTTCACCGACTTATCATCACTGCTTGGGCATGATCGATGAATCTACCATTGTCAAGTCCCTTCACAAATTGCCCCATGTCACTCCAGTCCCTCCATGCGGAACGAAACCTAGTAGCGGCACTTCCGCGTCACCATCACAACCAGCACCCACACCAGCGGATGAAGCATCAGTCTCATCCATCTACAAAGAACAACAACGATTGTCTTTTGAGCAGGAACAAATTTCAAAGGCACAGACGAGAATTTCCAATGAGCTGGAGCTCATCACGGTAGCTCATATTACCATAACTAAGAAGGTCAATTCAATGAACAAGCTGGTGAAAAAGATGTTCTCAAAGATGGGCTGCACGAGCTCTGAAGACTCCGAATCTGATGACTAATTCCTTCCTTTTATTCTTTTTTCTTGTGCAGATTTTTAACCTTTTCTTGTGCAGGTTCTTCAGTTTTTTTAGGACTTACTCTTAGTTCTAGTTCTTAAATTTCGGAACATTTTCTTTATAATTTTTAACTCTCCCTCAATTTTTGGTAATTTTGGCTTTGTTTGTGACAAAAAGGGGGAGAGAGTTTAGAGAACTTGAACAATGATGAACAATGCTGATGTGAAAATTTTGTATACATCAAGGTACAATGATGACTGAGAACTTGAACAATGATGATGTGAATGTGTGAACATCGAGGTAAGTATAACCTCAACTTAAAAGGTAAGTAGAACTTCAACTTTTGGTTTTCATTTGTTTGAATGCATGC
Source organism: Tillandsia leiboldiana (assembly GCA_029204045.2). Classification (NCBI taxonomy): domain Eukaryota; kingdom Viridiplantae; phylum Streptophyta; class Magnoliopsida; order Poales; family Bromeliaceae; genus Tillandsia; species Tillandsia leiboldiana. Next base: position 27,555 of record JAQNDB010000305.1, read on the forward strand.
CTCGACTAACTATTCAACTAACTATTTGGGCATGTAATATAACTAACAAGTTGATGTTCACTAACGTGACATTTGGTTTTTGATTGCATAGAAGATATGTTGGTTTTTGACTATGATTCTCTTACATATCTGAATTCTCAAATGTCATGATGATCAGATAAACTCTACCTCTGTACTAGGTTTTGAATGTTAAATATTCTTGAGGTATCTAACGATCTCCTTTTGTCAAGAATGATTTCTTTGTGCAGAAAGTACAGATGTCTAAGTCTAGAGTCTGTTTTAGGAGTTTATCTCATGTTTTTAAATTTTTGGATCTCCATTGTAAATTTTTGTTGTATGGTGATAGCAACAAAAATATCTTTTTGAATTTTCTTTAGTGGATCTGTGTTTTGTCACGAAACCGCCAAAGGGGGAGATTGTTACGGAATTTGAGTTGGCGTAGTTTCGTGAAAGTTTCAAGTCTTGAAGATTGAAGGTGAAGAAAGTTGGATCATTTAACTCAATCTCAAGAAAGAAGAATTCAAAAGGATCAGGTATGTTTAACTAAAGATTTTGTGTGATCCGAATACTTCTTGTCGTGTAGAAACACTTGGAAGAATCTTTCATTGCATAAAAATCAAAAACTGGACTTGGGACATGTTCAGGATCCGGATCAGGTTGTTCAATCCGGATCCCGAAGGTGGTTCGTTCATACACCAGTTCAATCCGGATCGTAGCCTCTCTTGATCCGGATCCCGAACACTGAGTTTACCATTTTCCTTGAACGATCCGGATCAGGCTTCGCAATCTGGATCCCGAACGTTGATGTTTGGTGAACTGTATGAACGATCCGGATCAAGCACTTCGATCCGGATCCCGAACCTTCGTTTTTCTGGAATTGCCTGACTCATTACGACGATCCGGATCACAGCTAATCCGATCCGGATCGCCGTCCGTAAAATTTCCAGAAATGGTAGGTTTTTGATTCTTATCTCCTTCCTAGGGTTTCTAACCTATAAATAGACCCTATGACTCTTTTTCTAGGGTTAATCCAAAAAGAAGAAAAATAGCCGTCATATTCATATATTATTTTGTACGGCTCTAGATCCACATATAGAGAAGAAAGGAAATCATTAGAGAATACTCTATGTTTCTTCATCTATATTGATTAGTTTGATTCTAGGTTTTCATACTCACATCTTGAGTTGAATCAAACTAATGAATACTTAGATGGTATTTCCGATCTATCTTTGATCTAAGTATTCGGCGGATCATCACCACCAAAAACAACGATTTACCCCAAAAATCGGCGCGTGGATTTGCGTGTCCTTGTGGATTCAAGGTTCAACCGCTCTCGTGGATTCGGAGCGAGGCACGTTCGTGGATTCGAAGGGTGCTATTGGGTGAAGACCGTGGACTCGGTCGGACGTAGTGGATTCGACGTTGGACGCCGTGGATTCGGCGTTGGGCGCAGATCGTAGATTCGAGAAGCGTCGCGGAGCGAGCGGAGAAGATCCTCTAGGAGCGTATGGAAAAGGTTGAGTCGTAAGTGTGTACGGTAAATCACCTTGTACGTGTTTTAATTCTAGTGGATTTCTGCCGTGTTATCGGTCCCGTGGTTTTTTACTCCGGTGATGGAGTTTTCCACGTAAAAATCTTGCGAGTTATTTTTTATTTCCGCATTGGGTTTTTATCGCAACGATTTTTGAGTGTTTATACGTTTACACCTATTCACCCCCCTCTAGGTGTTTTTTTCCCCTATTTAGATCCTTATTTCATATAACCCAACATAGCAGTCTCAAGGACTCAAGTTTGCATATCGCGCACTCCGGAGTGGCACTCGAGGGGAGCGACCCACACGAGCATAATGCCTGAGTAATAAGTGTCCAAGGAAAAATAAGTCCGCAAGACTGGATCATGACACTGATCTAAATGGAACAGGTCCATCCACTAAAAGAAAGCCCAAATCCCTTCCCCGATCTGATGCAACAACAACTGTCCGGTCAATCGCCCAAAATCCGCGATCGCCGCAATACCCTGCCTACACAGCCTGCCTGTCCCGAAACCCAAGTATCTGCCTACTCTATCCCAGCCCCTGCCCTAACCCGGGCATGGCATCCCCTATGTCAAGATAACTGGAGAAAATGAAATCATGGTTTCTCCTAAGTCAATTACAGCATGATAGTTCAGCAGAAAAAGGTGGCCTAACTAGGTGACCATTTAGGCATGCAAAAGTCCTTTACTAAGCAAGATAATTTTAGTATTCCAATTCTTACATTATGCCTTGGTTAAAATATCCGAAATATTAACCTACCATAAGCTGATTTAGACACATGCATAAGTCCTTCAATAAACATTAAGTATGAAACGGATTTAGCCGGTTATTACCATTTATTAGTGTCTAGTCCTCTAAAGATACAAGTATCAATCGTGAGCCCTTTTCTTTTCATTAAGCATGCTATGTTCATTTTTACTAGTGTGATAGCAACATTACACCGGAATAGCTCCAATATGCCTAGTGGGTTATTCCAAGTAAGAGGTTAACAACGGTACCCACCTCGAGCGCTAAAATCCTTGTCCCAAATGTGAAAACCTGCGCTCGCACCAAAAGCTCACAGCAAGACTGTACACAATATCCAAGAAAACATACGTAATTTTAATCCTTTAATGTTCACTAAAATCTGTCCAAAATCATCGGTTTAAAGTTCTCAGATTTTCACCTACGAAAAATGCACAGAAAAATCCAAGAAAAATATCTTCGCGATCCTTGCGACGAACCGGTCGAAACGAGTCCTTGCGCGGCCAAATCCGAGTTCCCTACGCGGAGTTACAAATTCGGCAAGGGAAACACCCCTATAAGGACTGAACCAAAATTCTGTGCCAAAGATCCGCAGAGAGAGAAGATTTTCACCTTCTAGTAATACTCATAAAAATCTTAGAAAAATTCAGTGGATTCCTTGTGAGTTGTAGATGAGAAATGCCTTTTGAATCGCCACAATCCGATGCCTGGGCGCGAAGTTACAGCCACAACAAGCAAGTACTGTCCAAAACTCCGCAAAGAAAGGTGGGTCACAAAGAAGCTCGGAAAACTCGAAATCCATCTAATACCAGGGGAAACTCAAAACATCAAAAATAAAGCCCTACCTGTCGAGAGTCCAATGGCGCAAGAATCGCTCAAATCGGGTGTCGGGATGAGTCAGGGGAGCTCAAACACTGAGAAGGGACGAAACGGGTTGCCGGTGAACAAACGTCGCGCTGCGCCGGAAAAAGGGAAAACCTCGAAATTCCTCTACTACAAATCCTGGGAAGATCCTGAGAGATGCAGCACAGGTAGGGGTAGAAATTCTCTTAAGGACTTGCTGTGGAAATCTGCACAAAAAAGGGCCAAAATGAGCCCCCAAAACCATTTAAACACACTCCTCCTCCCTCCCCCCCTCATTTCGGATTCGGGCGCCAAAGCAAGCGCCCGATCCGCTAACTGGGGGTCGCACAACCCCCGGTCCGACGCGCCGCGCCACCACCGCACGACACGCGTCCCCCTGCACAGCGAACAGCTGTGCGGGGCGGCGGGCAAGCGGCCGCGTGTCCCAGCCTGCTCGCGGCTGCATGCGCCCGCCAGCGGTGGGCCGACACGTGGCCTGCACTCGGGCGCGGGCCACGTGCGGCCGACCGGCCGCCCTGCGCTCCTGACTGGCGTGGGGCCCGAGGCGCCGCTCCCAGGATCCGTAAACCGCGCCTCGGTGAGCCCGCCACTCCTGGGATGGCACGTGGCGTGCGCCCGGTCCACCGAGCCGCGCAAAAACTCCCTGCACCGCGCCTCAAGCTCCCGCCTATCCGAATGCGCCACGTGGCGCCCCGCATGGTCCATGCGCCGCCGCGCATTCCCCGTGGACCGAGCGGTGTGGACCGGCCAGTAATGAGCTGCCACGTGGCCCCCGCCGGTCCACGGCTCACCCCCATGCACCCAAATGCCCCGAGAACTTCCGGAAGTCCGTTTTTTGTCACCCGGACTCCAAATTCGACAAATAAACAGTCGTTTTCAAGCGTTTTTCCGTGCTGAATCCAAATCCGAACTCCGTTTGGCCCAATTCCTTTTCTAAAATTCAGCAGACACAGCCGAAGGCCAAAATAGCTAAAATACCACACAGGGTCCATCTGTGGCACCCCATTGATGCACCGTGGGCCAGACACACCAACACTTGGTGTTCTACACAGTGGATTCAACGGAAAAACTGTACGGGGAAAAACCAGAACACTACAATCAAAAACTCTTATAATGAAGTATCTTCAAGAATTATGATTAGGGAGTAAAGTTGATAATTCATATAAAATTAAATTGGAGTGATTGAAAGTGAAAATCCTTTTTATTCAATGCACTTGTTCATTAAAACCCTTTTGTTCAAAAACAAAATATAAAAACGAAGAGCATTGAAAACATGTAATGCAGAGATTTAGAAAAATATGAAAGAAAAACCAATCAAAGCATTACATACAGTCATAAGCTAATTAGAACTTAAGACAAGGAAAGATATCACCTTTCCGAATCCAAAATCGTCGAATTTTGGGTTGTCTTGATTCATTGTGTTCGGGACTTGATAGCTTTGACTGTTGATCCACCTTAGGTCTTTGCCTCGCAGTGATCCACTTGTATGATTGATGTTGTGGCTCGGACCTTTGGTGGGTTGAGTGAACTCCATTGACTTGATGTCGTTTTTGATTCCGTTGAGTCCGCTCCGTAGATGAAGTTTCCGAAGAATTTTTCTTTCTCTTTTTCGAGCACGTCTTCATCAAGTGTCCTTCAAGTCCACATTGGTGACAAGTTCTTCCTTTCAATTTAGTTGTGGAACTTGAAGCCTTCACAGTTTGGTTCTTTTTAAATCCCAAACCAACCTTGCTTGTTTGACCTAATCCGGATATACAATCAAATTTCTTGGAACCGGTTGAAAGCCTTTGTATGTCGGATTTAAGTTGATGAACTTGCTTGGTCAAGGCTTGGTTGGTGACATGAATTTCCTCAAACTGTTTTTCTAGAAAATCAATCTTGTTAATATGGGAATTAACGATCGTTTTCGATTGATTTATCTTTTCTTGGAGGATTTTATCATTATCCAATAAAAGCTCTCGTTCCTCCTCGAGATCATGAAGTTTGATCTTTAAAGCATGATTTTCGTCTTGAATCTCAAGTCGTTGCTTCCTCAACTTCTTAATATGTTTGGCCATCTTCTTTGATTCCGTAAGAAGTTGTTGATATGCCTCAACGAGTTCTTCTTCGTCCGACTCCCCCTCACTTGATGACTCTCCGCCGGATGTTGATGTTTCATGCAAAATCAAAGGAATAGAGTCAGTGATTAGAGATGATAAACAAATATTAGAAGAGGGAATTTGAGAAGAATGTAAGGCAACGACTTTTTCCTCTTTACTTGAGGTCGATTCATTAGAAGTAGAATCGTCCCAAGTTTTCGCTTGCAAAGTCTTCTCTTTATATGATTTCGGAGAAGGACAATCCGTTGAAATATGGCCGTAGCCTTTGCATCTATAGCATTGGATTTCCCCTTCGAAATCATCTTTTTTTTTAGAAGGTTTTGCAAAGCCTTTGAGATTAGAGGATTTAGAACCCGATGATCCTTTTGATGGTTTCGAGGATGAAGATCCATCGGTTCGATTCTTCCAAAACTTCCGACGAAATTTCTTTACGATCCGCGCCAATTGTTCTTCAAAATCGGCAAAAGTGATTTCATCGTCGGAACTTGATTCGCCATCTTCTTCCCTTGTTGATTTGAATGCAATACCTGTAAGCTTAGAAGAAGACTTGGAAGAAACTTGATTAGTAGGAAAAGTCATTTCATAAGTTTGCAAAGCATCTACCAATTCCTCTACTCTCATCTCATCCGGATGACTAACGGTTTCAATGGCGGTAACCTTTGCCCTAAACCGTTCCGGAAGAGTCCGAAGTATCTTTCTTACAATTTTCGACTCCGGGATCTTTTCTCCTAAATTAGCACAAGTATTGATTACATCTTGAAGTCTAGTGTAATAATCTGTAAACAATTCATACTCTTCCATATGAATAGAGTCAAATTGACTTGTAAGCATCTGGAGCTTTTGAATTTTTACAAGATTAGTACCCTCATGTGTAATTTTGAGAATATCCCAAATTTCCTTCGCGGTTTCACACGCGGAAATTCGTGTGAACTCAGTCGAGGAAAGAGAATTAAATAAAGCGTTCATACCATTCCCATTGTAAGAAGATCTTTCAAATTCCTCTTTGGACCATCTAGAGCGAGGTTTTGGGGTAGTAGAATTTCCTACTTCCTCAACAGGATGCACCCAACCGTATTCCACGGATTGCCATACCCGCTCATCAATTGCGATGAGAAAAGCTCTCATCCGCACTTTCCAATAAGCATAATTAGTCCCATCAAAAAGAGGAGGTCTATAAATATTACCACTTTCATCCGACATGATAGATAAACCTAAAACCCGCTCTGATACCAATTGTTGGTTTTTAAGGATCCACAAGGATCTAAATAGGTACTATCAAACAACTAGAGGGGGGGGGTGAATAGGTGTAATACTTATAAAACCAATCTCAGTGCAAAATAAAAACCAATGCGGAAAATAAAAATAGCACACCGAGATATACGTGGAAACTCCAATCCAGGAGAAAAACCACGGGACCAACACGCAATAACAATCCACTAAGAAAAGAAGAATAACAAGGTGATTACCGACTCCACGGACTCAAACCCCTCCTTCAACTTCTTCGGACCTTGCGCTCACCGATTGCACGTCCACTGCACACGTTCGAATCCACGAACGCCACTCGAATCCACGAGCACACGTTTCGAATCCACGAAACGCCTTTAGCACACCGAATCCACGATGCCACGTCGAATCCACGACGCAAACTCAGCCGGTAAGAATATTGGCTTCGATGGTGATCCTTTGCTTAGATTCTCATTGAGGAACCGTAGAAGAAATCTCTAAGCAAAGATTAGATCAATTCGACAAAAGATATGTTCTTGAAAGAACCGTCGAATTGACCTAAAAGAGGCTATAAAGAAGAACGATAAAAACCTAGCCTCTAGGGTTGCTCTCAAGTGTTTAATTAATTAATCGGTAGTTTTTGAGAAACCCTAAATGTCTATTTATAGTTTAGAAACCTTTGGAAAGAGATAAGCATCAAAAACTGGCTTAACAGAAATTTTCCCGCACGACGATCCGGATCGGATTTACGGCGATCCTGATCGTCGTCTTTTTTCAGCAATTCCTGAAAAAACAAGGTTCGGGATCCGGATCGGAATTCTGATCCGGATCGGTTCAGGATCAGAAATTCTGAAACATCCAATTTGTCCAGTTTCTTATTTTTAAGCAATGAAAACTTATCCAAGTGTTTCTGAACCACTCAAATGTATTCGGATCACCAAAATTATTTAGTTAAACGTACCTGATCAATCCGAATCCATTTTCCTTAAGATTGATGTAATTGATCCACAATTCTTCTACTTCAATCTTCAAGACTCAAAACACTGAGTGTCAACTTGAGATCTTGTTGAATCTTCTCTAAGTCTTCGATTGCTGATTGACAATTTGATCACTTCAAGACTCCGACTCAACTCAACAACTCAACTACTCAACTCACGAAATATGCCAACACAGAAAGCCGTAACACCGGTCGCACCGGCGTTCACCGTTTTTCGAGCTCTATCACAGAAAAATACCCGCACCTCAAGATTATCAACTTAAGTAAACCCATTAATTTAGTTTCCCATAACTTAAACTTTATTAGCAGGAGGTTAAAACGTTACATGAAAGGTTGTGTTATTACAGCTGCGGTGCCAAGCCAGTCCGAATATGTCCGTTCAGTCTTTCCTCGAATCTCGTGGCTCGCGACTCATCATCACCCACCAATTTCAGAGCGAATTGGGATAGTCGGTCAAACTCGGCCTCGTATTCCTCTACAGACATCGAACCTTGCTTCAGGTCCAAAAATTGCCTCTCAAGCTGGCGGAGCTTGCTCCTCGGAAAGTACTTCGCATAGAACGTCGTTCGGAAATCCTTCCAAGAAAGAGCTGTCAAATCGTTACCGCGGGTTCTTAACTCACTTTCCCACCAATTATTTGCTCTGCCCTGAAGCATGAATGTCCCGAATCTAACCTTTTCCTCGTCAGTGCACTGCATAGCCATAAATGCCTTTTCCATCTCTTTAATCCAAGTTTTCGCTTCGTCTGGATTGTTAGTCCCTGAAAATGTGGGGGAGCAGATTTCTTAAACTCGTTAATGCTCCTTTCTTGAACTCTGGAACTCAAATCAGGGTACTAGTGGATGGATTATGTAATAAAATTTGTTGCTGAGTCTGAACCAATCCCACAATAGCTTGTATCAATGTGGCGACTAGGGGATCCATCGTGGTGCTCGGTTGTAAGTGAGTTGCTGGAGCATTCAGCTGAGGTAAGGGAGCGAAATGGGTTGGAATAGCAGTTTGCGGCATCGACGGAGCGTAATTGGGAAGAGTAGTCGATGGTGGAGGTGGATCAGTAGTGGGGACAGTGGTTTGAGGCGGAACCGTTGCCGCAGATGTCGCATTAAGGAGCGAAGCAAGTGTGGCATTCAAATCTGCATCTCCGGGTCCGACAATAGGTTGGGTTTCTGGATTGCTCATTATTGGTCTGAGTACGGCGAGTCGTACGCACCATCTTAACAAAGAGAAGATCATAAGGCATATAAATAAAGAATATTAATAAAAAATAAAATAAAAGATGAAACAGAGTCAAACATAAACCTATATCTACCCATCCTCACACGTCCTAAAGCTCTCAGATATCTACACCTTAATAGTCTTAGAAAATCTTAAACCTATGGCTCTGATACCACAATTTCTATCACGCCCCGAACCCGAAGCGTAACAGACGCTGCGTACTTGCTAGATAAGCAAATACGCAAGGCTACATGTCACGCCCCGGGTGTAAACCAGAACCCGGGCTCGTCCAGAGATCCGCCGTGCACACGGTATTTCCCGTGTACACGAAGCGCTGTTAACCTGCTCAGATATAATGAAATAATACAGGAGCATAAAAACAGAGCTAAACTAAAACTAGTACATCTGAGACAAATGCTGGAAATAAAAGTACAATAAACTCTCATAAATATACATGTGTCTCTCCCAGCTCATGAAATAAATACAACCAGCTGGCTAAAGCCAGACCCAAAAATAAAAAGAAAAATACAACCGTCTGAGTGTACCGGGGATACATCAAAACTACTGAACTCGGTATCAGGGAAGTAGCTAGCTAATCAGCGATCCTCTTACCTCGATCCTGGGCAGAGGGTCCCGCAGCTCCAGCAGAGGACTCTGTAAAACAAAGGGGAAAAGAAAAGGAAAAAACAGTGGGGGTGAGAACTACTATAAAAACAGTAGCCTCCCCTAGTGGGTAGACCTCAAAACTCAGACATGCCTACTAGGACAACTAGAGGCGAAAAATAGAACAAGGGTGGTAAGCTATAAATATGCCAACTGATAAAAGCTACCACTAATATGCCTCTAAAGTAATAAGCTAAAAGAATAGCTAAATGCATGCATCAGAGTATAAATATGCCTGCCTGGGTAACCCAATCTAGACACCGGTGAATGCCGGTACTGCCTGCTATGCCTACTAACTCACAACTCAGCTGCGGGGTGCAGACCGGTTCCTGACCGACACGGTCCCATCCCAAGGGCAACAGACCGGCTCCTGACTGGCACGGTCACACATACACACACTCCGGAGTGGCACTCGAGGGGAGCCACCCTCACGAGTGAAATAAGTCGCCATAAGTAACCTGATATAGTAGGACTGGATCAAGACTCTAATTAAGTGGGAAAACCCATCCCCTAAAGAAGTCCCGATCCCCTATCCCCAAATCTGATGCATTAATAACAGTCCGATCAACCGCCCGAAATCCACGGTTGCCGCAAATGCCCTGTCCTCAAACCTAACTGTCCCAAATCCCCAATAACTGACTACACTATCCCAGTCCCTGCTCTAACCTGAGCATACTATCCCCTATGTCTAGGTGACTGGAGAAAGAATAAAAACATGGTTTCTCCTAAGTCAATTCTAGCATGATAGTGTAGCAGAAAAAGGTGGCCTAACTAAGTGACCATACAAGCATGCAAAGTCCTCAAGATGGTAAATTAAACACAAGTTCTATTGTTCAAGTAATTATCAAAACATGCTATTTCAGGATACTAGTAATCACATACGCCACTAGATACCAACACAAACAATGCCTGCCTAAGCCACAAGTATAATATTCACAATGTACTAGTAAGCATACCTATAAGCATGATTCTACATTTCCTGATGATAATTACATCCAAAGGGGAGTACTAAAATAGCAATCATAACTCATGCAAGTATTTTATCTGCTTATGCATTTTAATCCAACAAGCGTGCTAATTTATCTACACATGCATTACTCCAATAAGCCTAGTGGGTAGCCCAAATTAAGAGGTTCACAAGGATCACCCACCTCGAGCGCTAAATCTTGGTCCCAAAAGTGAAGTCCACGCTCGGCCCAAACAATCTCCACAACACTGCACAACATTCCCCCAAAGGAAAAATACATAAATTAATCTTACAATGCTCCAAATTCTGTCCACAACATAACAGCCCAGAGTTTCCCAATTTTCACCAGCGAAAAATGCCCAAAAAAATCCAAGATAAATACTGTCACGATCCTCACGACGAACCCGTCGAAACGAGTACCTGCAGGCTCAAAACCGAGTTTCCTAAGCTGAGATATAAATTCTGCAAGGGAACCACCCCAAAACAAACTGTGCAGAAATTCTGTATCAAACAACTACAGAAAAGGGGATTTTCACCTTCGGAAAATATTCAAAAAAATCCGGGAAAATTCTAGGAGATTCCTTGCGAAGTGTAGATGAAAAATGCCTCCTCAAACGCCTCGATTCGATGCCTGTGCGCAAAGATATAGCCAAAACACCACAGTGTTGTCCAAAATCCGCGAAGAAAAATAGGTCAAATGGAAGCTCGGGAAACTCCAAGGTCAGCACGGAAAACGAGGAAACTCAAAACACAGAAGTTGGAGTCCTACCTGTCGAGAGTCCAACGGCATGAGAATCGCCTAAATCGGAGGTCGGGGTGAGCCGAGGGAGTCTGCGCACTGAAAAGGGACGAAGCGGGTCGCCGGTGAACAAGCGTCGCACCGCACCGTAAAATTGCGAACCTCGGGATGCGTGGCCCTAAAAATCTCAAGGATGCTCTGTGAAATGTAGATCAAGTAGAGGAAGAAAAACCCAAATGAAATCCCTATGAAAAATTGCTTAGAAAAAGAGCAAAAAGGCCTCCAAGAGCCCTATTTATAGGCCCAACCCACACCAATGGGCCTGGCGGATTCGGGCCGAAGTTTCGGGCGCCCGAATCCGCCAGACGGGTCGGACGGCTTCCCGTCCGACGCGCCCGAAATCCTGAGGTGATGCCACGTGTACATGTAACATGGGACAGCGGTGCAACGGCCTCTGGCGCGCGCCACGCGTCCCTCCGCGGTCAGCGGGGGTAGGTACGGCCCGCCAACAGCGGACTGACGCGTGGCCCGCACTCGAGTGGGCCGACAGCGCCGCCTGGCGCCCTGACGCGCACGCGCCCCGAGGCGGGCTTCCACGCCTCCGTGCGTCGCGCTAGCTGAGCCCACCAATAGGAAGCTGCCACGCGTCCCCTACACCGGGTCCACACACCTGCTTTTGGGTTCCGTGGACCGCGCCGTGTGCGCCAACCAACCGGGGCGCGAAACGTGTCCCCCCACTCTGGTCCATGCACCCCGCGCCTACCCGGTGAACCGCGCATCAAAAACCGACCAACCCTCGCCTGCCACGTGTCCCCGCCAGCGGTCCATGCACCTGCCGCGCCTCCCCGTGGACCGAGCTGCGTGAGCCGGCCAATGACAGGCCGCCACGTGCCTCAGGCCGGTCCACGGTCACCTCCCATGCACCGAAAATCCCCGAAAACTTCCGGAAGCCCGTTTTTGGCCGTCCGGACTCCGAATTTAACAAGCAAATAGCTGTTTTCAAGCGTTTTTCCACGCTGAATCCAAATCCAACCTCTGTTTGGCCCAATTCTTTTTTTAAATTTCGGCAAATACAGCCGAAGGCCAAATCAGCAAAAATGTTTCACAGGGTCCATCTGTGGCACCCCTTTGATGCACCATCGGCCAGACACACCAACACTAGGTGTTCTACACAGTGGATTCAACGGAAAGGTTGCATGGGGAAAATCTGGACCACTACACTACAAAATCAAACAGAGAACACACACCTAACGATGATTACAAAGAATAATATCAAATTCGAAGAACTAGATTTATTAGGAAATGACAAAATTAAAATTAGAATCAAACTAATTATTATGATTGAAAAACTAAGGTCTTCAATGAAAATACTAAGGGACATTTGGTTCAACAGATTCCATAATTAACAATTAACAAAGAAGCATAAGCGAATAATTTAAATGCAAAATAGGAAGTTTAATCAAACATATCTAACTACACTAAATATGAACAAATAAAAAGAACGACTCGACGACGACTACGTCTAGTGTTCACTCGGACCCGTCCCCGCACGGTAAAATAGTCTCGGTACCTGGTTAAGCAACCATACACCATATTAGTCGGACTAAGTATACAATGAAATAAATAAAAAAAGTTCTGAAATGAATTAATTTAAGCAACTGGTCTATCCTTTGCAAAATTTCGGAAAACAAAGATTATTAAATAAAAAAGTAATTTTCTTTCGGCAATCAAACGAACTTAAAAGTAAATAAGTCTCCGATAACTAACTATATAAAATGATCCGTTGGCGAGATCCAGAGGCACTCGTAGGCGCAAAACAAAGACGAAGCTAGCTTCTATAACAGAGTACATGTCGACATGAGTATAGCAGAATACTAAGAGACATTATAAATTTAAAATACTTACCCAGTCACTAATTTACAAAACAAATTATTAATTTTAGAAATATTTTACTAAAGGAAACTGTCAATCGAATTTAAAACTCAATTTTCAGAATGTGTAATAATATGCTTAATCCTTAGTTTTAAAATCTACAAAACCTAAATTTTCTTATAATCAAAATATTTTCCTATACTATATTGCAAAGAACTAACGGGTGTCCGGTCGCTTACCTTAAAAGTAGATTCTAGGCTAAGTAGCTATCCGGTCGAGAATGCATAGAGAGTCAATCACTGGAACCTAAAATAAAAATATACGATTCTCTATGGGTTAGTAAAAAAAAATAAATACAAAACACAAATTAACGATCTGATGAACGAAACCTAAAATAATAAACGATCAAATCGGATAGGCACACAAAGGTTTCTAGTGTGGAAAAGAATGTGATTTTCATATGTTGAATCATAAGTTCATAACCAGAAATTAAATGGGATTGAAATTAGGAGTAAAAACAATATATGCCTTCTCTTAGGCATTTTGCAGAATAGTTGGTGTACAATTTGAAAGGCATGAAGAATTTAGAGAATTTTGCATAACTAAATCTTATAGGAAAATCTCAGAGTATAATAATGACACAATCATAATAACCTTAGATTGGAACGAATCAGATTTTAAAGATATTAAATTTCAATCAACAAAGGGGCAAATACAAAATATAAACCACATAACCTATAACAACAAAGTTGGAGGATCTCAAGATTTAATAAAAGAGATAGAAATAATAATAAAGAATGTAATGTAATATCACAGTTTTATGTAACGTTTTACCCTCCTGCTAATAAAGTTTAAGTTATGGGAAAGTAAGTTAACGGGTTTATTTGAGTTGATAATCTTGAGGTGTGAGTATTTTTCTGTGATAGAGCTACCTGTCGTGAGTCCAACGGCGCAAGAATCGCCTCAATCGGAGGTCGCAGTAAGCCGGGGGAGTCCTCGCACCAAAATGCGACGAAGAAGATCACAAACGAACGAGCGTCGTGCCGCGCCATAAAAATAGAAACCTCGGGATGCGTGCTGCCGAAAAATCTGGAAATCTGCAGATGGTACCGGCTCTGGGAGAGGAGGAAATCTCGTAAAGGTGGCACTGTGAGAAGAGGAACAGGGAAAGAGTTCTCTGCAGTTGTTGTCGGTCGTTATATAGGCTGGGAAACAATTCAACTAATTCCCGAAATGTCCTAGGTTTCGGGCGCACACAGGGATTCTGGCGCCTGAAACCCCCGCTAGCTCCCCAACGCGGAACGCCCGAAACTCCCTGGTGATGCCACGTCACCACCAAACAGCAAACAGCCGAAGGGACCAACCGCCTTCCGCCACGTGGCACGCGCCACACCCGACGCGTGGCGCGCCCCCGGTCAGCGTGCGCCAGCTGCGCCCACGTGCGCGCCTGATGCGCCGCCTGGCACCCCTGACGCCTCTATTTGCACGCGCCCCGAGGCGGTCTGCACCCCCTCTGTGGACCCGGCGCACAACACCGCACCAATCACACGCTGCCACGTGTCACCCGGTCCACCATACACCATCGATAAATTCCGTGGACCACGACTGCTGAGCCAACCAATATCGCCATGCCACGTGGCCTGCCTCCGGTGCACGACGGCGCGGTGGACCGCGCGCCTGCGCGCACCCCTGCCAACACGCTGTGTGCAGCCCGCGCCTGCCCGCCGCCGCTCCCGAGCCTGCCCGCCGCCGCCCCGTCGCCCTCCGCCGTCGCCGGAGCTGCCCGCCGGCCGCCGGAGTTGCTGTTCCGGCGTGAACAGTAACTAGTGGCGTAGAAATCAAGTAAATAGCCCAATTTCATCATTTTCGCGCGCTGAATCCAAATCCGATGTCTGTTTTGCCAAATTCCAACTCTAAAAATTGCCGAAGGCATTCAGAAAGATGTTCTTTTGTCCAAACTTCGCGCTGAGCCCAATTTTAATATCCATTGCGCGCAAGACCACTTCTACGCACTCGACGGGGACGGGGTCATCTGACTACTCTCATGATCCATTAAACACTCTGAGTCCATCTCTAGGGTCCAATTGGTGCACAAACACCACCGACGCGCCATATAGGGCTCCAGAAGCTGCTGGTCAACCAGTAATCACATCGTGGGGATCCAGGTCCTCACATCGAAATCCGTGTAAGTGATTATGCACGCCTTACGAGGAGATAAGGAATTGTCTTTAAAGAATTATCTTTAAAGAATTATTCTGAAGGATTTGTCTTTAAGGATTTATCTCCAAGAATTAATTAATTAATTAATTAGAGTTCTAAAAATACCCGAAGGTGTTTTGTCGTACATACAAACGATATTGACTTCTCCCGAAAAGAAAGAAACCATAGCCGGAGAGAAAAGAAAGAGGAAAAAGGCGAAACCCTAACCGGAAGAAAAGGAGAAGAAAGAAGGAGAAAGCGGAGGGACCCGATCACCCCCGACGAACGTTCCGAGGCCGGGAGTGAGAACGGATCTCCTTCCCCGCCGAATCGCGGTAAGCGGGGTTTCTTTTCGGTTTAGTTTCACGGTGTTTCGTTGCTGTTTGGTATTCATCGCCATCTTACGGACCAAAGGCTCACCGCCGCCACTGCATCACGGCCGCGCCGCGCGGGGTTGGCGCCCGCGCGGCCACGGCAAGCAGCCGCGCGGGGCAAGCGCCGCGCGGCCATGGCATGCAGCCGCGCGGCTCTTGCAGCCCGCGCGGCCGCGACATGCAGCCGCGCGGGGCAAGCACCTGCGCGGCCGAGGCACGCAGCCGCGCGGGGCATGCAGCCCGCGCGGCCGCGGCGGACAGCAGCGCGGGGCAAGCACCCGCGCGGCCGCGGCAAGCAGCCGCGCGGGGCTGGCAGCCGCGCGGCCGCGGCACGTAGCCGCGCGTGGCTTGCAGCCCGCGTGGCAGCGGTGGACAGCTGCGCGGGGCAAGCACCCGCGCGGCGGCGGCAAGCACCCGCGCGGCCGCGACGGATAGCCGGGCGGGGCGTGCAGCCCGCGCGGCCGCGGCGCACAGCCGCGCGGGACTTGCTGCCCGCGCGCTCGCGGCGCGCAGCCGCGGGGCGTTTGCTGCCTGCGCGGCCGCGGCAAGCGCCGCGCAGGGCCGGTAACCGCGGGGCCGCGGCATGCGCCGCGCGGGGCCGGTGCCCGCGCGACCGCAAGGCATGCGGCGACGCTGGGGTGGCCGCGTCGCCCGCCACGCGTCGTTGCTACCGACACGCCAAGTCTTTGGTAGTGGTGTTTTTGGGTTTTCGGACTTGGTTTATCTACCGTAGTATTTCTAATCCAACCGCGGTACTTCTGGGGACTATTTTTAGGTCCGAGTGACGATTGGGAGTGAGGTTCGGTCTCAGGTGTTCCGGTCCGCACAATCGAGGTGGGTACCTCTGGTTATTTTTCGGTGTAAGATCGTTTCTGAGTATTTTGTTGATAAAGTAGATGTTTTGGTAAACTGACTTACCCCATTGCATGTAAATCCCATTTGTTATTTTAATTGAGGCGGCTGCGGTCGCAAGATCGTTTTATTAATCTGACAAAGCGGCTGAGCTCGCAACATTGTTTTACACTCATATTGCTTACACGCACACCGGCAGTTTGGCCACCGCACAGTGTGTATTTTTCCGGAAAGATGGTAAGTTTTACCCGTGTACCCCATACTTGTGATGATGGGGACCCCTCAAGGAGAGGCGGCTGCTACTTGGGCAGTCGAGGGGTTGGTAGTACCAAGAAGATGAGTACGGTTATTGGGGTTGGGGCCCAACATATTTTAAAAGCTGGGGTAGGTGCCCAGTGTGACATTCGACAGGGATTTAGCGGTACATGAGGGGGAAGTAAATGCTCCGGTGTATCAGTTTGCCTTTCCAGTTTTGCATTTACCTATTTATATTTGCTTTATCAATCACTGACTACCCACACTGTGACAGGTCCGAGCAGGGGTGGGAACCGGGACAACGGTGAGGCAACGGTTAGAGGACCATAGCCCTTGAGGCTCTTAAACTTAACAGTTTATGGTTATCTTTTATTGTGTTTGGTTAGTCTAGCTGTGATTACTTGTGCATGGTTTCTTGTGGATGTTGGAATGAGGACTTCGTGTAGGACTATGTTTTCTTATCTGTGATTGTTAAGATGTGTAATTGCGGCGCGTTTTCAAATACAAACATGGTTTTAAAAGTATTTTCAAACCATGTGTCGTGTGGGCACTGATTTCAAAACCCGTGGATTTATCCTTTCAAGTAAGGTTGCCGCTTAAAAGAGTTTGCAAAAATGTTTTGTAAAACCGGGTGTTGAGTGGACACAGACTTTCAAACCTATGGGTTTATGGTGTAGTTTCAATATGATAAATGTGACTCTTTGGTTAAGTATAGTCTCTCCTTACTGTCGTTCATTGCTTGCATGGTTAAAGTATTTGTCGTGCTCGGAACGCCGTGCATATACAAAGGAGGCTCCGCCCGTTTGGGGAGCGAATTTGTATATGTGGCGGGTCTGGTGCGCGCCGGAGGCGAGGTTCATTTAAGAAAAAAAAAATGGATATGTTTTTCGCTCTTTTAGAACCTCCGGGGCGTGACAGATTATATGGTATCAGAGAAAAATGACTTTGACCACTGCGGCCAGTTACCAACATCCACAGAATGTATTATCGCAAGTGACTAACCAAATTGATAACCAAGGTGTAGGTGTGTAACGTATGAGCGTGAGCGCGGGGAAAAAGGGATAGAATCCCAAAGTTCGTAGGTCAAGGTGCTACTTCATTTTAAACTTAGGGTTGATGCGGTTACTATGTATGCACAGATAATAGCCGGACGCGATCGTTTATCGGCAACGCCGAAACGGACGGAATGGACTCAGCAGCCGCAGCAAATTGCTTACTTCGGAACCAGTTGCGCGACGTGGCTGGTCAACTGCTTACCCTGACCGAGCGGTTATGCTTACTGACGCAGTATATAGAGGGTACTGACCTTATTCAGTACGGTTCCGGAGGAGACACACTGCGTGGGATGCCGACTACGGGATTTCCCACCTTTTGTGAGGCGATGGACACGGCCACGTGGGTAGAGCCGGAACTCGCCGATCCACGCGCACAGCAGGGGCAACCCGGATTGTATCAGGGCCAGAGATATGCCCACCCCCGTCCTGAGGGGGACCACTTTCAGGGAGGTCGGGCAACCAAACGCCCAAGGACAATACTGGAAACCGGACAGGCACCAATGGGAGGACCGAAACCACTAGGAAAGCCTTGCGTCATTTGTGGGAGGGCGCACCAAGTCACGGGTTGTCCATAGAGGTACAACCACTGTTTTCGTTGTGGCAAACTGGGCCACTCTCGCGCCTCATGCCCCCAGGGGCCGGCCACTACCGCCGCGGCACCGCTACAGGAGGAACGATGAAAGGCTGCAACCCCCGTCCCGCAGAAGGACCTACCCGACAGCCAACTCAGGGAGGATCACGACGATTCCAGATCCCTGCCCCGCCATGCCGTGCGTCGTTGGCCCAAAGTATGCGGCCGAACTCCCCGAGCTACCCTGATAGAGGACGCGATGTCCCGAAAAGAGTAATAACAGGTAATGCTTTTACCGTGATCTTCGATTTAGGATCACCTATCACACCTGAGCATCCCACTCTTGTCCGACCCAATTACCCTCTCCTATGTTTTTCTTTTTTTCCGTTTTACCATGCGTGGTTAAAGGAAAGGGGGGGAGATATTTCTTTTCCCACCTATTCTTGTCTTCCTCATGTTTTCCGCCTTAGGGGTAGATGTACTCTAGCTATGAGGAGAAACTCTCCTAAGTTTTAGTTGAACCCTCCTCGGCCTGCACGGGCGAGGAAGTTTCCAGTGCCTTAAGGCAGGGGGGACTCAGTTGGCCTTGGTGTCGGCCATCTAATTAATCACGGTTAAATAGGTTTTGTTTCCTGCCATGTGACAATAGACCCAGCGGACTATTAAGTTGAGTTGGGTGACCCAATAGGTCGAGTGGGGCTGCGGTCCACAATAGACCTAACGACAAGAGGCCCAAAAATAGATCTAACGTCCAGGTGAGTTGAGTCCGCTCGAGACCCGTGGGCGCTATGTTGGAACACCTTTAGAAAGGGGATTGCGTATTTCCAACAGCTCGAGCTTTTGGGATTAAGGGTTGGCGTCAACGATCCGACATTTGGGACTTAGGGGTGACACCGCTGGAGGAATTCGAGGAAATACTCGGAAGGGTTTGGTTACGAGGCATCAGGTGCTAGTCGATTGTGAGAAACCGATCGTGCCGTTTTAGGGCACACCCGTTCTATTCGTACAGAAGAAGGACGGGAGTCTGCGATTGTGCATCAACAATCGGGGAGTAGATAAGATTATAGTAAAAGAACTGAAGGCACAACTAGAGGACCTCCTGGACAAGGGGTTCATCCGACCGAGCGTGTCGCCATGGGGAGCGCCTGCTCTCTTTGTAAGGAAAAAGGATGGGAGCTTGTGTTTATGCATAGATTACCGGGAAATAAACAAGGTCACTGTAAAGAACAAATACCCCTTGCCACGAATTGATGATCTGTTCGATCAACTGCAAGGGGCGACGGTATTTTCGAAGATCGAACTCCAGTCTGGCTACCACCAACTCTGAATCAGAGGCGAGGACATACCGAAGACGGCTTTTCGGATACGTTATGGTCATTACGAGTTCACGGTAATGCCGTTTGGGCTTACTAACGCTCCAGCGGTATTTATGGATATGATGAACAGGATATTCAAGCCGTTTCTGGACCAATTTGTGGTGCTCTTTATCGATGATATCCCCATCTACTCCCGCACGGATAAAGAGCACGAGGAGCACCTCCGAGTGATCCTCCAGACCCTACGGGATCAAAGATTGTTTGCCAAACTCAAAAGGTGTGAGTTTTGGCTCCGTGAGTTTGACTTTTTGGGACACGTCGTCTCGGCATCAAGAATTGCGGTGGACCCGAGGAAGATAGAATCGGTGACCGACTGGGCTCGCCCGGCAACGGTGACAGAAATCCAAAGCTTTCTAGGACTAGCGGGATACTACAGACGCTTCGTGGAAGGCTTCTCAAAGATAGCCACTCCCCTTACTCGACTAACCTGGAAAGGGGAGAAGTTCGTCTAGACGGCCCAGTGCCAGAAGAGTTTCGAGAAACTTAAAGACAGACTCACGCGGGCACCGGTGCTCACATTTGCCAAAGCCTGGTGAGGACTACGAGATCTATTGTGATGCATCTCGAAGCGGTCTTGGAAGCGTTTTAATGCAACAAGGGAAGGTCATAGCATATGCATCTAGACAGCTCAAGGATTATGAGCGGAACTATCCTACACACGACTTGAAACTCGCGGCAGTCGTGTTTGCTTTGAAGCTCTGGAGACACTACCTCTACGGGGCGCACTGTAATGTGTTTTCCGATCACCAGAGCCCCAAATACTTGTTTACACAAAAGGAACTGAACTTACGGCAAAGGCGATGGCTGGAACTACTGAAGGACTACGATTTGTCCATCCACTACCACCCCGGGAAGGCAAACGTGGTGGCCGATGCCTTGAACCGGAAAGGACAGACGGGGGGAAACGGCACTGGGCGCCCTTACCCAACAGGATCAGCTAATTGCACAATTCTCGCAACTGAGGCTGGAGGTAGTGCCAGCTGGAGCAGTTGCGAGACTTCTGTCCTTGGTGATAAGGCCTACGTTGATAGAGAGGATCTTGGAAGGCCAAGCAACGGACACGCAACTACAACAAGTGCGGGACAGAATATCCTCGGAACAAAGTGGGGATTTTGTGATTGGCACTGATGATATGTTGAGGTTCCGGGGACGAGTCTGCGTGCCCGATTTGCCGGAATTGAGGAAAGAAATTTTGATGGAAGCGCATAATGCCTCCTACACTGCGCATCCCGGAGGTACAAAAATGTACAGAGACCTGAGGCAGACCTTCAGGTGGCCCAAATTAAAGAGTGATGTGACGCAATTTGTGGCACGATGTTTGGTGTGCCAACAGGTGAAAACGGAACATCAGCGACCGGCGGGAAAACTACAACCACTGCCCATACCAGAGTGGAAATGGGAATGGATTACTATGGACTTCGTAACCGGTTTTCCGCGATCGCAACAAGGACATGACGCGATTTGGGTCATCGTGGACCGTCTGACGAAATCGGCCCACTTTCTGCCTATCCATACGACGTGGACCCGGGATAGGTTAGCGAAAACCTATATCGACGAGATAGTAAGATTACACGGAATTCCTTCGTCGATAACTTCTGATAGGGACACGTGTTTTGTGTCAAACTTCTGGCGGAGTCTGCAGCAGGCACTGGGGACCAAACTGTAATTTAGCACGACCTTCCACCCGTAGACGGACGGGCAATCGGAACGAGTGATCCAGATTCTCGAAGATATGCTTCGAGCTTGTGTGCTAGATCTGGGTGAGGGATGGTCGCGTTACCTACCCCTCATGGAATTTGCCTATAATAATAGCTATCAAGCTAGTATTCAGATTGCCCCGTACGAAGCCTTGTACGGACGTCGATGTAGATCGCCTATTTGCTGGGACGACTTGGGGGAGCGGAAGCTCTTGGGGCCAGACCTCGTAGAGGAAACGGAGGCAAAGGTGCGCCTTATCAGGCAGCGGTTGTTGATCGCCCAGAGCCAGCAGAAAAGCTACGCGAACCAGAGACGACGGGAATTGGAATTTATGGTAGGGGAACATGTGTTGCTACGTGTGTCACCGTCCAAGGGGACAAGACGGTTCGGCATACGAGGGAAGCTGAGCCCACGGTATGTGGGACCGTTCGAAATCTGGGAGCGCGTGGGCCCGGTGGCATACCGGTTGGCCTAACCGCCGTACCTCGAACGGGTACATAATGTATTCCACGTCCCGATGCTCCGAAAGTACCTTACCGACCCGTCGCACATCCTCGACGCCTCGGCCGTCGAGTTGCGGGAGGATTTGAGCTTCGAGGAAACGCCAATACGGATCTTGGGACGGGAAGAAAAGCAACTTCGCAACCGGACGATCCCCTACGTAAAGGTCCAATGGAGTAACCACGAGGAGCGCGAGGCGACTTGGGAACTTAAGACGAAAATGAGCGAGTGTTATCCAGAGTTATTTAGCGATGGTTGAGGTAAAGTTTCGGGGACGAAACTTCTTTTAAGGGGTGTGTGGTGTAATATCACAATTTTATGTAACGTTTTACCCTCCAGCTAATAAAGTTTAAGTTATGGGAAAGTAATTAAACGGGTTTATTTGAGTTGATAATCTTGAGGTGCGGGTATTTTTCTGCGATAGAGCTCGAAAAATGGTGAACGGCGGTGCGACGGGATCCGAATTCCGACTTACGAAACTCCCGGAAAGGGGGTGTTAGGATCGCGGTAACCGGGGGGTGCATCAAAATCCGTGTAAGTGATGGTGCATGCCTTACGAGGAGATAAGGAATTATCTTTAAAGAATTATCCTGAAGGATT
Source organism: Tillandsia leiboldiana (assembly GCA_029204045.2). Taxonomy (NCBI): domain Eukaryota; kingdom Viridiplantae; phylum Streptophyta; class Magnoliopsida; order Poales; family Bromeliaceae; genus Tillandsia; species Tillandsia leiboldiana. Next base: position 49,954 of record JAQNDB010000305.1, read on the forward strand.
TATCTTTAAGGATTTACCTCCAGGAATTAATTAATTAATTAATTAGAGTTCTAAAAATACCCGAAGTGGTTTTGTCATACATACAAATGATATTGACTTCTCCCGAAAAGAAAGAAACCCTAGCCAGAGAGAAAAGAAAGAGGAAAAAGGCAAAACACTAACCGGAAGAAAAAGAGACGAAAGAAGGAGAAAGCGGAGGGACCCGATCACCCTCGACGAACGTGCCGAGGCTGGGAGTGCGAACGGATCTCCTTCCCCGATGAATCGTGGTAAGCGGGGCATCTTTTCAGTTTAGTTTTGCGGTGTTTCGTTGTTGTTTGGTTTTCATCGCTGTCTTACGGCCCTAGGGCTCACCGCCGTCGCCGCCGCATCATGGCCGCGCCGCGCGAGGTTGGCGCCCGTGCGGCCGCGGCAAGCAGCCGCGCGGGGCAAGCACCGCGCGTCCACGGCATGCAGCCGCGCGGGGCAAGCACCCGCACGGCCGAGGCACGCAGCCGCGCGGGGCTTGCAGCCCGCGCGGCCACGGCGGACAGCCGCGCGGGGCAAGCACCCGCGCGGCCGCGACGCGCAGCTGCGCGGGGCTTGCAGCCCGCGCGGCCGCGGCAAGCAGATGGTCAAAGTCCGCTCTTTCCGCAGCCCAACATCCTGTGGCATTGTGCCAACCAATCCCAAGCACTTGGTCAAAACACCGAACTGCCATAATTACCAATAAGTCTGCCGGCATAACTCACGGCCTCTACTGTACTTGACATGATCCATAAGCCTCCTCCACATGCACCACACCAACAGGAACCTGTACCTCTAGTGCATGTGGTAACAAATCTGCCTCAAGTCCATGCAGGAATGCAACATGCTCTAACTCTGACTGCTGTGATGAAATCACACCTGCGACAACTCGATCCACTACCGTGGCGCCCTCCAACCGGGCGGCACTGATTCATCCACTCGATGCAAGTGGTCGTCGCTCCATCCGCCTGAAAATCAAGACTATCCACAAGGGAGCACGACCTCTGTCTCTGCTCACATTGAGGCGACGAATGCGGCCCTCCGCAGATCACCAATCCATGCTACCGTTGCGCCGCTCTGATAAAGACGCTTTTACTGCCATCGGGGTCCACCCGATCTCTGGCGTCTTAGAAATCCACTACCCTGGAAAAAGAAATCAAAAATGCCTCTGCCGGCCGATCTGTCCTCCATCACCTGGCGCCAAGCACCAATATCCAGAACTCGCCTCTGGCGGCAGATCCCTATCCAAAGGAACTGCAGCGCCACGCTCCAACACAACGCCTACACCAACGAAGCGTTAAAACCTGTAACGGAGGGACTGAATAAACTGAAAAGTATCCTGGCGCAATCCACTCCCAGTGTCACATATCCTATGCGCCTCGTCCCTCGAAACTTGGAACGCGCGGTTCAACAACTGCATAAACTCTCTAGCACGGGGAGGCTCTCAATTGATCACTCCATCACCACCAACCACGACTCTGCCTCCAAAGGCTCCAAACTCAATCTTACGAGTCGGGGTGGTTCATCTGCCGAATTTGGCTTAATAGATCGATCATGTCCCGTCGGCTCACTAGCTGTCAACTATCCACCCTGCCTCGGTGCCTCGACACAAAACATTGGCACGGAGGGGGCTACTCAGTGCTCCGACAACTGTGTCTCCCAGACCAACTGCTCACTCTGCCGCTGATATGCCTCTGACGATCCAGTCATCTGGGTCCGAAACTCACTGACCTCAATCCGGGTATCCGGCCCAAAACCAACCGCTCAAGCACATCTGCTATGACAGGATGCACACGGGTCGAAACCCAGCGTCGGGGAGACACCGCTCACCACGACGAAACCACAAAACAGCACACAACAGCGCTCGACCCAATCCAGCGAAAGTCTAAAGCATGTCACCCGTTCCACAGCATTATGTTGTCTGCAGCCAACATAATCACTTAGGAGAATAAACATGCTAATCACTCTTCCCGTGTCACGCCCCGGGGTCGAAACTGCGACCCGGGCTCGCCAACAGATCAGCCATCTGTACGGAAACTGCCGTACAGACGAAGCGTCTAACCTGCAGAAAGAATCAACTACAGTATACAGATATCAGAGCGGAAAGTAAACTACTAAAAACTGAAAACCAAACACTGTACAACTGAAAATAATACAATATCCATCTCCCAAATACGATCGTATAGAAAGTCCTCTGATACAAAACTCAAAAGGGAGGTATCTCCAATAAATACATCAGTGTACAGACTCTCGATACAAGAATATCCTCACTACAACAGTCTCTCAAACTGTAAAAATAAAATACAACTCTATACCTCACAACAAAGTTCTCTCAACAGAGGTAAAAGTAGTAAACTAGTCTACTGAAGCTCTCCGCTGAAGAGGGGTACCGCTACACTCCAACGACGGGTAGGGAACTAGCTCACGACTCCCTCGCCTCGGCCAGAAGGATCAGCAACAGGAACACAGGAACAGAAGAAGAAGTCCCTGGGGAAAAGACACCACGACGGGTGTGAGAACTACTTCCCACAGTAGTTCTCAGTGGGTGCCGTCAACAAGTCCAACGGTCTGCCCACCAAGTCTACCAGAGGTAAAAGATAACAGGCAAAGAAATCTGAACAAGAAAAGCTGGAATCTACTCTACAGCTACCATGCCTCTATCTAGACACTCAAAAGTGGAACAGATGAAAGTAAATGAGACCACTCACACCCAAGGTGCTCAATCGACCCAAACGAACTGACTGCCTCAAAGGTCCAGTCAAGCCTGTGCCTGTCGACTAGGAACGCACCTGCCCACTACCACACATCCACATGAGGACGGGATTTACGTGGGGCGTCCTGTCCGACTAACTCATCCCTCGCGCAAAACTGCCTCAACAGGCCCATCGTTGCCTCCACTGCGGAAAACTGCCTCAACAGGCCAACCATCGTATCCACAGCGGCATCTCAGGGGAACGACTCCAACTGAGGAAAACGGCGCGGCATAGAGTATCAAACGTTGGCAAAAGTAGGCTATAGACAAAACCACGCTCACTCTCAGAACGGTAGGACTCAAGATCCCCAAATATCTCGCATAACAGTCGGAGCACTCTCGACGACTCAGCTGATCGACTAACACGAAACACGAGACACTAGCCTCTCCAACAGCTCGCAGCACAAGCACACTGGCTGGAGGTACTCCACAACCAGGAACGACCCACAACTCAGGCTAACAATATCGGTCGGACAACACTCAACGACCTGGGATCACCGTTAACCCCAACGGTTCCCAACAACACTGACCGGAAGATACTCGACGGCCCGGGACTACTGCCTGCTCAACGGCTCCCTCCCACGACAGCGCAAAAGGGATAAAGACCTCCCGGGACTACCGTTTATCCAAACGGCTCCCGGCACAGATAAGCAACCCACTACAACTACCAGACTCCACACTGCTCCCAAGCACGAGTGTAAAAGCATCCCACACTACAAGAAAGTCCCGACCTCTCGGCCCACTACCCGGGCGAGGAAAACACTATGTCCAGGAATAGAAAAATAATGTGGGTGTCTAAACAATAAAATAACCCTAGCCCAAGTGAGGGTTTTCTACTAGTCTGGTTACACATGCAACATATGATGGGGGTGCTAGGTCAAGTTCCAAGATAACTACATTAACAGATAATAAAAGGAATAACAGTTCCTACAATCTAGCATGCTACACAATGAAATAAACTATCATGCATAGTCCTACAACAGTAGAAATACTGTACAGTCCATAAAACTTGGAGATAAGGCCACCCACCTCAATAAGCCACCAATTGCTCGTAGACACTTGCAATTGGCCTCCACGCGATTCGCACGCAAAACGATGTCCGCTGCCGGAGTCCGCACGCAAAACAGAGCACGGTGCCGGAATCCGCACGCCAAACGGAGTCCGCACGCAAAACGGTGCACGGTGCTGGAATCCGCACGCCAAACGGAGTGCGCAAGCAAAACGATGCACGGTGCCGGAATCCGCACGCCAAACGGAGTCCGCACGCAAAATAGTGCACGGTGCCGAAGTCCGCACGCAAAACGGTGCACGGTGCCAGGTCCGCACGCAAAATGGAGTCCGCACGCAAAACGATGCATGGTGCCGGAGTCCGCATGAAAAACGGTGCACGGTGCCAGGATCCGCACGCAAAACAGAGTCAGCACGCAAAACGGTGCACGGTTCCGGAGTCCGCACGCAAAACGGTGCACGGTGCCTAGTATAGGGGTTTGACGAGTGACATCAACTTAGGAGTTAGCCTAGGGAGGACGAGTGGCATGGTCTTAGGTGACAACCTAAGGACACTGGATAGAGTGATCAACATAGAGTCGGAGAACTCTAGAATGTATATGACGTGGAACTTAGGTAAAGGAAACCTAAGGAGAACTAGTGATCAACATAGAGTCAAGGAACTCTAGGACAAGTATGACATGGAACTTAGGTAAAGAGAACCTAAGGTGAACTAGTGGTCAGCATAGAGTCAAGGAACTCTAGGACAAGTATGACATGGAACTTAGGTAAAGGGAACCTAAGTTGAGCTGGAAGAGTTTAAACTCACAGACAGAAAAATAGAGTCAAGTTGACTCTAGGATTCGGTAAGGAATTAAGAGAATGGAAAAAAATGGATCAAGTGTGGAGACATGAAAGGGGAAAACAGGAAATTAGAGTCGATGTAACTCTAAGATAATAGTGGAACATGAAATTAGAGTCAGTGTAACTCTAAGTTAATAGTGGAACAGGAAAAATAGAGTTAAGTTAACTCTAGGATTCAATGAGGAATCAGGAAAGTGGGATAAGATCCCAAGGTTAAAGAGTTGATCAAATATAACCCTAGAAAGTCATAGGGTGTCTGGGCAAATGGACAATAACTTTAACTTCAATTTGAGTTAAATAAATAAAGGTGAAATATTTAAGAGTCCAGGAGACTCTCTAATTATCCTTATGGCAAGACCTAGGATAAGAGGTAATAAATGCAAAAGGTAAAGTTTAATAGCAAGCTAAAAGCGGCTAAAAGAGCATATCGAGAATGTAAATGGCGCCTTCGAATTTGAGACTCGTCATTGTGGAGCAGGACTCCCTGGGCAGTGACCCGTCGGACGAGGTACTTTCGAAAGGCTAAAAGTGAAAGTAAAGAGCTAAATGCTTAAAGAAAGAGATTGCCAGTGGCAAAAAGGGGGCTACAAGCTCGTATAAGACAGAAAAGCAAGTGTTAAGAGCAAAGAGGCCAAGTGCTAAAGTAAAAGAGAAAGAAAAGAGAAAGAAAAGAAAAGAGAAAGACAAGAAAAGAAAAAGATAAAATGGGCGTACCTCCGGGGGCGAACGTACAACTGTCGGAGTTGGACAGGGTCCCTCACCCGGGCAGCGACCCGTATGACAGGTTCTAGAGTACTCTTGTCAGAGTTGGGCAGTGACCCTATCGGGCAGTGTCCCGTATGACAAGTCCCCCCGGCAGGACGGGGTAACACTTGCGAGTGTTATCGGCAACCTTAGAAATCTTATCTGATGGTAGCAGGACTACCGGGCTGGGGCCCGTTGGATAAGAATTTCTAAGGGTTAACTTAAATTAAACCACCATAGGGTAAAGAATAATAAGAACAGAGAGTGGCCAAGGTGGCCGGGTTAGGGTAACCCAGTATACAGCGGCTTAGTGGCCGAGTTGGTGGTTAGTTGCCTAGTGTGGCTAGACAGAGTAGTGATCGATTGGTGAGTATACACAGATAGTGTAGTGGCCAGTATATACATAGTAGCATTTTGATATTGAGGATTTAGTTTCCTAGCACTCTATTGTTATTGCTTCCATTGGACCAAGTGGTGTAGGACACTTTTTCTTGGTGGTTGAACCCACTGGGAACTCTGTCAGGAGTTCTCACACCCCTTGGGTGACCCCCCCCCCCACAGGTGCGGGTATGGATGCAGCGGACGAGACGGTTCAGAGGCAGACGGCGAGGTATGCGACATGGGCAAGGGCCCAGCAGCGTAGAGACCTAGAGGGTCTAGCAGAGGTATCCCATTTTTATATTTCTTGAGTGAACCTTGTATGGTGAGGAAATGATGTAAAAGAATTGTAATAATTTTATTTGCAAGTTCAGAAATGTAAAGTGTAATAAATTTAAGTTATGGTTCATTCTGGTATGCTTTCATTTCCGCATTAACTAATTGTTGTTGAATGAAAGTTTTAAATTTGTAGTGATTTTAGTACTCTGATATTGAGCTTCTGCATACACTTGTTGTGTTATTATGGATGTTACCGTTCCTTTCGGGTAGGAAAAGGTCTTACCCGATTGGCGGGTCTGTTGCCGTGCCCGAACCGTACAAATTGGCGGACTCGGGGCGTGACAACACGTGTCATCCCTTGATTGGCTGAACGAGGGTGACGTGGCGCCCAGCTGGCGCTGCGTGGACGCGTGGACCGCGGCGGGCCGGTTACTGTAGCCGCCCGAAACTTTTCGGGCGCCCGAAAAGTGCGCCCGAAAGTCCGGAAATGACCTATTTAGGCCCGAATTGCCCCATTTTTCCTTCTTTTCTCCCCGTTGGCTTCACCCGAGCGTGCCAGGGGGGGAACCGGGCGATTTCGCCCGGGGTTTTCGAGGGCGCACGAGCGCGCCGTGGACTCTGTGGAGAGCGCAGGATGTTCCAAAGAGCCTAGTGGACACGTTGGACGACGCGACGATGTTGAGGTAGGTCCCGTATGCCATTTTGCGGTATTTTTGTCGCAGTTTTTACATTTCCTTTTGGATTATGGATTTGACCCCCATGCCTATGTGTGTGTTAGGGACCATGTTTTACTGTGCCGTTTTACTGCGCGAGTTTCGCGGGCATTTTGGGCGCGCCTCGTTTTGCGTGCCGCTCGTGGAGATACGCACCGTTTTGCATGCGGATTCGACAACGATGCGCAGTTTTGGACGCAGGCTCAGAAAATATGCACCGTTTTACGTGCAAAGTTGAAAAAGGAACGTGCACCGTTTTGCATGCCAATGCGAGGTATGCTCCGTTTTGCGTGCAAGTTGGACTAACGGGCACCATTTTGCGCGCAGACTCTAACGTTGCATCTTATTTTTCGTACAGGGCTGGAAAAACGTGCATCGTTTTGCGTGCAACTCTATCATAGAATGTGCACCATTTTGCGTGCCAATACGGGGTACGTGCTCCGTTTTGCGTGCGGGTTGGACCAATGCGCACCATTTTACGTGTAGATTCTAATGTTGTGCATCATTTTTCGTGCAGGGCTAAGAAAAATATGCACCGTTTTGCGTGCAACCCTACAGTCAGACATGCATCATTTTGCGTGTAGTTTTGAGATACGTGCACCATTTCGCGTGCAGATCGTGTTGCCGCGCATCATTTTGTGTGCCGGCTGAAGTGGTGCGCACCATTTCTACCTATAGATTCTAATGACATGCATCGTTTTGCGTGCAGGATTGTAGGACGTGCACCGTTTTGCGTGCGGACTCGATGGATGTGCACCATTTTGCGTGCAAGCTCGAGGAGACAAGTGGAATCGCGCAGGGACCAATTGCAAGTGTCTACAAGCAATTGGGGACACCACAAGGTGGGGAATTCTGCCGAAATTGGGTGATCTCTCCCCTTGCTCCCTTGCTTTTCGATTCGAAGCATTATAGTAGCCTGTTAGAGGCGTTAGGTAATTATGATATTGATTGCCAGTATAGATGGATTCAGATGAAAAAGAGCAACTGTTGGTTGCCAGAGATAGGGGAATAGTGGTGTATGTGCAAAGAGACACAGAGGAAAAGTGTCACGCCCCGGGGGTTCGAATCGCGCGGAAGAGGAGCCACCGATGCCCCTGATTCAGCCATATATTTTTTTTGTAAAACAATACTCCCCGGCGCGTGTCCAGACCCGCCGCATACACAAATTCACTCTGCAAACGCGCAGAGTCTCCTTTGTACATGCACGGCGTCTCAACTACAAAGTGTCTCACAAGGCGTAGTACATACGATCTCTAACCACATCAGTTGGGGTCTCGTACACATACAACCAAACAATTCACATGACATTCTAGCATTCACTTAGAGCATAGAGGCCGGTGTTTTGAAAGGATAAATAATCACAAGGTTTTGAAAGCGGCATCCACACGATGCCCTCGTTTGTGAAAACAGTTCGCAAACACATAAATCCCACAAGGTTTATAAAGCTCGGTGCCCACACGACACCCACGTTTTAAAAGTAGTTTTCGCAAACGGTTTTCTTTGTTTTTCATCGTTCAAAACGGCCAAGTAAGAGAGAACGTAGTATTCATTCAATTATTCAAAAAGGAAAAAGGGCAACATCCACTTCGACCCCACGGGGGTATCACAAACCACAACTAACTACATGAGTAATAAAAGATAAAGGGAAAGAAGGGTCACTGTGTCTGAAGTTCGATCAAAGTCAGAACAGCACTCTTGCGGCCTCTCTGGTGCCCTAGCGCTCGACCCCGGACGGACTGGGTGAACCTGTCACGGAGTGGGGAGTCAGTGACCAGAAACAGTATTAAAATCAATACGGGCTAAAGAAAGGCAAACCACGATAAAAACCAGAGCAATCAACAATGTAGCACCCAGTGCAAACAATATAATGCAGAACCTCTTGCAAACAATACAATGCAGAACCTTGTGCAAGCATAACCGGGCACCTCCCCCGGCAACCACAAACACCGGAGCAACCATCCCTCCCATGCATCATCCACCATAACCACACCCTGTATCAAAACAACATCGGGCACCTTCCCCGATGCCCACCGCCGAGCACCTGGCTCGGCCGCCGAGCACCTGCCTCGACATCACCGCTCACACCCCCCACCCATGGGGTACACGGGTCAACGTACCACTTTTCCGGAAAAGCACACCCTTTGCGGTGGCCAAACCGCGGGTGTGCGTGTAGTAAATCTCGAGCCTCATCCGAGCACCAACCTCGGTAAACCAGACCGAGCACCTGCCTCGGCAACCAAATATCCACACAATAGCTTTAACAGGGTTAGCAAATGTAAACATGCAATTACTAAGATCTTTGTGCGTGTAGAAAATCTCGAGCCTCATCCGAGCACCAACCTCGGCGAACCAGACCGAGCACCTGCCTCGGCAACCAAATACCCACTCAATAGCTTTAACAGGGTTAGCGCATAAACAGAAGGAGACTGACAATTCCACCTTGCCCCAACATGCTATTTCTAACTGTTAAACCCCATTCCCGAAATCCCCGGGAACGTACCCACCTTGTGTGCGTCGTCCTGCGTTCGTCCAGTCCGCGTCCGTGCACCAGTCGCCAACAGCGTCCCGCACTCCTGAAGGAACAAGGGCAAGTCAAAGCTTAAAAGTCCGAAGCTTACAACCACCCCCAACAGCGTGCAGCGGAGTTCTTCGCACAGCACCGGCCCGTGCGACGAACACTCTGACTGGGCGCAGCCCCGCGCGGCACCAGCCCGCGCGGGCGCCCCTCCTGCGGTGCGGGGCGACCCCGCGCGGCACCAGCCCGCGCGGGCGCCCCTCCTGCGGGCGGCCCCGCGCGGCCGGGCGCCGCGCGGGCGCGCTGCTCGCGGAGCGGGGCGACCCCGCGCGGCACCAGCCCGCGCGGGTGCCCCCCTCTTGCGGGCGGCCCCGCGCGGCCGAGCGCCGCGCGGCGCGCTGCCCGCGGTGCGGGGCGGCCCCGCGCGGCACCAGCCCGCGCGGGCGCCTCTTCTTGTGGGCGGCCCCGCGCGCGGCCGAGTGTCGCGCGGCGCGCTGCCCGCGGCGTGGGGCGACCCCGCGCGGCACTTGCCCGCACGGCGCCCCACCCGCGGCCGGCCCCGCGCGCAGCGATGCGCGACGGCGCCGCCCCCCCTCCTCCCTCCTCGTGACCAACAAAAGAAAAAAAAGAGAGGGAGATTCCCCCAAACGGAAACGTTTCCGACTCACCTTGATGTGCGAAAGAGGAGGAGAAGGAGGGATCGTCCGCTTGCCTCCACCGGTCCACCCTTGCCCGTGCGCTTGGTTATTCTTTGCCGGCGGCTACGAGGGAGGAAGAAGAGGAAGAAGAAAAGAGGCGGCCACCAAAAGACAAAGAAAAAGAGGAACCCTAATCCTCTTTCCCACATGGCTATATTTATATACTAAAGGAATTAGGGTTTACCTTAAAAGGTGTGCGGGCTGCCGACACGGATCCCGAGGCGTCTAAGGGGGGCCCCAACTTCGAGAATTAATTCTGGTCAGACCGGGAGTCGGAAAAATAAACCGATCGCGCCCCCGTTCTCCGTTTCGCGAGCCCTTCCGCCTAAAAATGTCCGCGAGTCCCGACGGACTTTCCGGAAAAACACTAAAAATTGTCCCACAGTCGGACAGTCGTAAGAAAGGGATAACGGAAAGGGTAACGGAAAAGCCAGGTCTTACATCACTCACCAATAAAAACAAGTTTCGTCCCCGAAACTTAACTCCCGCCTGCGGCAAAGAGGTCCGGGTAGCACTCCCCCATCTTTGACTCTGGTTCCTAAGTTACCTCACATTCTTCCTGGTTGCTTCACAGCGCCTTCCCATAGGGGGATCGTCCGGTTGCGCAACCCTTTTGTCCTCTCGTGCTAAGATCCGCATCGAGGTTTGGCAGTAAAGCCAACCGGTATGTCACCGGGCCTACGCGCTCCAACATCCCAAATATCGGGTCATTGACGCCAACCAACAATCCCAAAAGCTCGAACCATTAGCAATACGCAACTCATTTACTTAAGGCGTCCTGTCACACCGCCAGCGATCTTGTCCTGACTCAACCCACCTGGACGTCTATGGCGTACTGTTACAACGCCTCGGGTCTTGGCCCGTCTCACCTCACCTGGACGTCTAAGGCGTACTGTTACAACGCCTCGGGTCTATTGTCACAAGGCCGGAAGTTGGACCTATTTAACCCTTGACTAAATAGCCAACATAAAAGACAACTAAGTCTTCACCTCCTTATTGGGCAGGAGGGTACGAAGCATTACTTCTAAGGGTTCCTCTGGGGTCATGGCCAAAATTTCCCTTGTACGAGGTCTTCCTTGCTACTACCTCCCTCGTAGCCGAAACGTCTGCTTTCCCCCGCCGGTCGCTGATGTTTCGCTTTCACCGGTTGGCACACCCAAAATTGCGCCACAATTTGTGCCACATCGCTCTTTCGATTTGGGCCACCAGAAGGTCTGCCATAGATCCCTGCACCTCTTTGTACCTCCGGAATGGGCGGTATAGGAGGTATTATATACTTTGGCTAGATTTTCTTCCCTCGTTTCTAGCTTATCGGGCACACGAATTCGTCCCCGGAACCTTATTACATCCCTGAGTCACTCGTAAAAATTCCGCCTTGCTCCGAGGACATTCTGTCTTGCACCAGTTGTAGTTACGTGTCCGTCGTTTGGTCTCCCAAGATCCTCTCGGAGATTCGTCAGACTAGATCTTATAGTCCTTTCCGGGCTTCGGCTGTATGAGCGCTGGCGCCTGTGTGCGTCTGTCTTTAAGTTCTTTGAAACTCCTTTGGCACTGGGCTGTCCAGACGAACCTCTACCCACTTTGGGTTAGTCGATTTAGGGAAGTGGCCTCCCACGAAGCGTCTGTAGTGGCCTGCCCGTCCTAAGAAGCTTCGGATCTCCGTCACCGTTGTTGGCCGAGCCCAGTTGGCCACCGACTCGATCCTCCTCGGATCCACTGCAATTCCAGATGTCGAAACGGTATGCCCCAAAAAGTCCACCTCACGGAGCCAAAACTCACACTTTATGAGTTTGGCATATGGTTGCTGATCCTGGAGGGTCTAGGGGATTACTCGCGAGTGTTCCCCATACCCCTTGTCCGTTGTGAGAGTAGATCGGAACGTCCACTATAAGACCATTACCGGCTGGTCTAAGGAGGGCTTGAGTATCCTATTCATCATGCCTGTGAATACCGCTGGTGCGTTAACGAGTCTGAACGGTATGACCGTGAACTCATGTCGACCACTCCGAGTTCGTAAGGCTGTTTTTCGGTAAGTCTGGTTTCCCGGAGACGCACTTGGAACTTCAAGCAGTCAACTACCACTTAAAGATTGCCGCGACTGTCGGCCCCAAGCGTGATGCCGTTAACTTTTAACGGAAACCTCATTAGTCCTTAGAGACTAAGAACCCGTCTCGCCCTCGCTGGCAGGAAGGAGTACAGCCGCCTGCCTCGAGGGGTAGCCGGAGGATCCGACCGAACTTATCTCTACGATGGGATTTCTTCTAATATCTATGGTAGGGAGAAACATGAAGCGAGGGGGAGGGGTGGGATGCTGCTACGGGTGATGTCCCTGTTTCCGAGGGGCAGTTGAAACAATGGCGCCCCGGTTTGCCGCATCGAAAACGGTGGTCTTGCTTCTGGGGACATTCGGTCACTTGGTGTATTCCACCGCAATTGATGCAAGACTTGTCCACCGACCATTGTCCTCCCGTCGGCGCATTCGTGGTTCCTTATTGCCATCTCAGGTATTTAGGAGGCCGGCTCCTCTTGGTATGCTCCTTTCCAAAACAAGGTCGAGCTCGTTTCTTATCCCCGCCGCAATCTGAGCTCTCCCGTCGGGCTCGTGAACTCGCAAATTCGTGCTCCACTGTGGTGGCTCTATCGACCACCTCCTAGAAGGTGTGCAAATCCGCCGTTTGCACCACCTTGTAGATATCGCTTCGTAAACCATTCACAAAAAGACGGGCTTTGTGAGATTCATCTCTTATAACAGGGGGAACACATTTGGTCAACCTCACAATTTGCCCGTTGATAACCCGTAACTGTCTGACTTCCTTTCTTGATGTGCTTCCGGTCATCTTCCATCTACTGTTTGATGCTGTCGGAGAGAAATTCCTCAAACAGTTTTTCTCGGAACGTGGTCCAAGATGGAAGGGCGGTGCCCTCGCAGTAACGGCGGTCATTCTGGGGATAGGTGTCACCACGGTCTCTCCCAAGGGAGCTCCAACAGTGGCCCCCGCATAAGTCCCGAAGTTGCTGGTGTTAGTGCTGCTGAAGGCGTCGTCGGATGAACCGACGGTATCTCGGTCACCGAGGTCGGAGAAGGGGCAACCGTAGTCTCGCTGACCGCCACCGACGGTCTCGTCACTGGTGCGGTTGGTCCGGGCAAAGAAGCCTGGGCGACCTCCATTGGTAATGTCGACTGTTGCGCCCACTGCCGCATTTGTTCCATAAGGGTTGCCAACTGCCTGGCCACCTCTTGTAGTTGTTGTCGGAGCAGCTGATACCCCGCCGCTATTGGCACCGTACTTTCTGCCCCTGCGTTCTCCGCTGATAACCCCTTTCGGGCCATTAATCGCTACATACAAAGAAACCAAGTCAACCCTAAACCTATCGGGTCTAGCACCACGACCTACAGACGTACTAAAATTAAATCCCCCAGTTCACTTTATTAATCAGTAGTTAGTGTATTGCGCCCCGTGGATGTTGGGCCCCGACTGTTGTGGTTAAAGTTTACCGCTCTGATACCATCTTAATCTGTCACGCCCCGGGGGTTCGAATCGCGCGGAAGAGGAGCCACCGATGCCCCTGATTCAGCCATATATTTTTTTTGTAAAACAATACTCCCCGGCGCGTGTCCAGACCCGCCGCATACACAAATTCACTCTGCAAACGCGCAGAGTCTCCTTTGTACATGCACGGCGTCTCAACTACAAAGTGTCTCACAAGGCGTAGTACATACGATCTCTAACCACATCAGTTGGGGTCTCGTACACATACAACCAAACAATTCACATGACATTCTAGCATTCACTTAGAGCATAGAGGCCGGTGTTTTGAAAGGATAAATAATCACAAGGTTTTGAAAGCGGCATCCACACGATGCCATCGTTTATGAAAACAGTTCGCAAACACATAAATCCACAAGGTTTGTAAAGCTCGGTGCCCACACGACACCCACGTTTAAAAGTAGTTTTCGCAAACGGTTTTTCTTTGCTTTTCATCGTTCAAAACGGCCAAGTAAGAGAGAACGTAGTATTCTTCAATTATTCAAAAGGAAAAAGGGCAACATCCACTTCGACCCACGGGGGTATCGCAAACCACAACTAACTACATGAGTAATAAAAGATAAAGGGAGAGAAGGGTCACTGTGTTGAAGTTCGATCAAAGTCAGAGCAGCTCTTGCGGCCTCTCCGGTGCCCTAGCGCTCGACCCGGACGGACTGGGTGAACCTGTCACGGGAGTGGGGAGAGTCAGTGACAAGAAACACATTAAAAGCAATAGGGCTAAAGGAAGGCAAACCACGATAAAAACAGAGCAATCAACAATGTAGCACCCAGTGCAAACAATATAATGCAGAACCTCGTTGCAAAACAATCAATGCAGAACCTGTGCAAGCATAACCGGGCAACTCCCCCGGCAACCAACAAACACAGGAGAACCATCCCTCCCATGCATCATCCACCATAACCACACCCTGTATCAAAACAACATCGGGCACCTTCCCCGATGCCCACCGCCGAGCACCTGCCTCGGCGCCGAGCACATGCCTCGACATCACCACCTCACAACCCCACCCATGGGGTACACGGGTCACCGTACCACTTTTGGTACACGGAAAGCACACACTTTGCATGTTGGTTGCTCCACAACCCCCCGCGGGTGTGCGGTAGAAAATCCGAGCCTTATCCGAGCACCAACCGGTAAACCAGACCGGCACCTGTCCTCGTGACAACCAAATATCCACACAATAGCTTTAACAGGGTTAGCAAATGTAAACATGCAATTACTAAGATCTTTGTGCGTGTAGAAAATCTCGAGCTCATCCGAGCACCAACCTCGGCGAACCAGACCGAGCACCTGCCTCGGCAACCAAATACCCATCATAGCTTTAACAGGGTTAGCGCATAAACAGAAGGAGACTGACAATTCCACCTTGCCCAACCATGCTATTTCTAACTGTTAACCCCCATTCCCGAAATCCCCGGGAACGTACCCACCTTGTGTGCGTCGTCCTGCGTTCGGTCCAGTCCGCGTCCGTGCACCGTCGCAACAGCGTCCCGCACTCCTGAAGGAACAAGGGCAAGTCAAAGCTTAAAAGTCCGAAGCTTACAACGACCCCAACAGCGTTTGCAGCGGAGTTCTTCGCACCGCAACGGCCCGTGCGACGAACACTCTGCCTGGGCGCAGCCCCG